>JAQMCX010000015.1:5166507-5177076 GCA_029814765.1 Acanthurus leucopareius
GAGGGCTCCACAGTCCACAGACAGTTTTAAAAGGAACCTTAAGACTTTTCTTTTTAACAAGACTTTTGGTTCCTCTTGTTAGTTGTCGCTGTTTTAGATCTTTTTAACTGCCCTTTTCCGCTTAGTTTTTTTTGTTGTTTTTCTCTTTTTAACTTGTAGCCTTTTGAGATCTTCTGATGTAAAGGGCAATACAAATAAAATTTATTATTATTATTATTATTATTATTACCATGCAGACTTATAGGCAGTAGGCCATCAATTTTCTTATCCAACTCTTGACTTGAAAGCAAAAGGCATGTTTACGAAAATCTCATACTATTCTATTAAGGTCTTTATCATAACAGTTGTCATAATCCTATGTGTCAAAGCAACAGCCATCATTAGTCACACAGTCAGAGGCAACATGAGGTCACTTTTTCAGTATTTTTAGCTACAAGATAAAAGTTGGGTTCCTATATGCACATGGAAAGAGTTATTGGTCCCTGTGATCAATCCTTTTTGCCCCTAATGACTGTAAAAAAGACTCATTCTTTCATATTATTCAACTGTAAGAGATGGAGCCATTTTTGCTCACAATGAGGACTGTTTTTGTCCCTCGTCTCTCACTGTAGCCACACTGGAAACACAAAGGGATCTCTTCAGGATGGACAATGGACGGGAAAAACAACTGAAGCAGCCGACACTCTTTCAATATTTGAACAAACATGTTGGTAAATTTTGAATAGAGTCATGAAAAGGTGTTAACTTATCACTTAACAATGAGATATTTATATGTTGTTCCATTTGCTAAATATATTTATAAGCTAACTTTGGGTCATAAATATATGTAAACAAGGGTTTTTTAGCATTTTCATGTTAGAATTTCATCACCTGACTGTGTAAAGATTGAGATTTTGAAACAAGATCTTGAGTAAATGAAGACATGAAGATGACCAGGAGACACAGCTGAAAGCTCTGCAAATAAAAGGCAGCCCAGTTATAAAAAATAAGGCTAAAGACCTTAATACTGGCAACTTAAGCAGATTTTGGCAATAAAATATGAAAAAAATTAAATATTAAAAGAGGAGATGGGTGGTGGGTGACTTGGACTCAGGACTTCACTATTTCTGGATCCTGGCTGTGGCCCCTGCACACAAAATGGGGCTTCAATGGGCCCCTTTTGGTGGCTCCCCCTTTGATTAAAGCAATTAAACTCCACGATCCTTCTTCAAGCCTCGTTTAATTACCATAATAACACATTTCACCCCTTAAGATTTATGTCTCATCATTCAATCGGGGGGTCACATTAACCGCACATTATTGCGCACCGTTTGCACCGATCGCATTCCGAAGCGTTCATTTCCTGAATGATGAAATATCTCAGCCTGACCATCCTCATCACGATGTAGGATCCGGTTTTAACGTGACAGGATCCAGCTGAACCCAAACCAACCGAGCGGCAGAGCAACAGTGAACTTATGATCAGGCTGTGATGCACACGGGTGACGCCGCGCTCCTGTAGTCGCATAACCAAAGACTGGCGTGGGATCGGTCCCTGCTGCGCCTCATCTGGAATAACGTCGGGGAAAGAAAAAAAAATAATAATACAGAAAATTTCATAAGCGGGTGTTTTGTTTTTTTGAAGGAGGCGAGCTGAAAATAATCCCTTTTGGGCAAACGTTTTCCATCGGAAGAGGGTTTTCTGTACTTTGCAGAAGCCAGAGCAGATTTATTCCGGTAGAGAATCACCAAATATTGGCCGTAATAAGGTAAGAAGCGATACGTTGTCATGTGTTGAGTTTATTTCAGATTACAGATGCTGCAAGCTGTGGATGGTTTATGTGAATGTGTCACGATTATTTTTCATTTTTTCCTTGTTTTTTTTCTTTTTTTTTCAATGAATGGGATCGCACAGAGGGGTTGGTTGGCACACGGACACCTGCGCATCCCTTAAAATAAAGCCACTGCGCTTTGCCTGGAAACGACCAGAAATATACACACATAAAACAAATAAAGAGAGTGCAAGAGGGGATAATTTGATTTTGACATCAGTATTTGCGCTATTAATTGGCTTCTGCACGCCTCTATCTCTGCAGTGGCACCGATGCTGAGCTGTGTTGTGTTTTTTAAAAGCAGGCCTATGTGTTTTTCTCTCTCTCTCTCTTTTTTTTGGGTTATGAAATGTTGACATGTTTATTTTTGCATGCAAAGATGTGATTAAGGTGCGGGATGGTGGGATCTGATCTGAAAAATACTCTCACTGCGTCGTTTGCATCGGAATGCAGCCGCATCTCCCTCCGCTCCTTTCCCTCCTCATCCTCCTCACAGGAGGCGGTTAGCTTTAATAGCATTAACTCGGATGTCATTGCCCAAAGCGTGAAATAAAACAGCATCTGTTGGCCTCTGTTTTTTTTTAGGGGGGGGAGCTGAACCAGTCATTCACACCCGTGGCCTCTGCGATACGAGGCGGAATCTCTCTTTACAAAAAAAAAACAAAAAAAACACCGCAGTTCTGTGATGTCGAGCCGATTTTTTTTTTTTTTTCCTCCTCAGCTCAGCGCTCCTTGAAACAATTTCGTTTTGTCATCTTCCCTGCAAAATGTTTTGTCCCTCAAGGTCATTCACCGAAGCCCTATTTTGGAGATTAAACCCAGAGTCGGTTCCTATAATTACCAGTCATGCTCTGCAGGATTGGTTATGTGACATGCAGCGGGTGCACATTAAAAAAAAAAAAGGCTGTGGTTTGCACTGATTTTGGCTGCAGCACACACACACACAGATCTGCTGTTTGTTGTGGAAGGCCTGAGCCAATGCAGTGCAGTGCTGTCTGTGCAGGAGCTGTCCAGCCTGCTGTCATGCTGCTGCTGCTGCTGCTGCAGAGATGTGGACCATATGCTGGTCTCTAGTGGTGGAGGTTTCCCCACAATGTGCCTGGTGTTCGTTTATGCAAATAATTATTCTGCTGTCTCATTTGTTGAATTATGTATCGAGAATTGACGCATTATCGGCCACTTGATGTCATTTGCCACACCATGAGTCAATAATTAATGAATCTGGGGCTCCTCACAGGATGCTTATGCTTATGGTTGCTCAAGTTGACATGATTGTTACCGAGGCCCCTCAGTGATGGATAGCGAACTAATCCAGGGCTGATTTGGTGTGTGGATTGCCCACAACTGGCTTAAACACTATAGACCACACGGTTATAAGCTATATTCCCCCTGGCTGATCCAGATTACAGCAGGCCCACTGTGTGTGCTCTGCATCCTTTGCTCAGGTCTCTGGATTTAGTGCAGTGGTGCCTCCCGTATGATAAAGCACAGGCTTTGTTGTCATTGTCAGGTTATAGAACAGTGTTCGCAGTGGAAACTTGATAGCGGCGATCGAACATTTGATGAACTGGATCTGCTCTGACAGTGATGATCCAGGTCAGCGCAACGCAGGGCCACAGGCTGGCACAAGCAGGCTGAAGAGACAGAAATAGATCACGAGCACCGGGGAAATATTCGCTGCCTACTCCCCCACTTCCAAAAAAAAAAAAAACCACACACATATACTCTCTGCACTTGTGTTTGAAGAGGAAATAAAAAAAAAGGCAAAGGCTGCTTTCTCTGCTGTGCATGAGGTTTTCATTCTGCCATCGCTCAAGCATAGATAAATGCATTATTCACGTGTTCTTGCACCACAGGAACCATGGGAAAGCAGAACAGCAAGCTGACTCCCGAGGTGATGGAGGATCTGGTGAAGAGCACAGAGTTTAATGAACACGAGCTGAAGCAGTGGTACAAAGGTTTCCTGAAGGACTGTCCCACCGGCAGGCTGAATCTGGAGGAGTTTCAGCAGCTTTATGTCAAGGTTTGACTTCTTTAAGCTCTCCGTTTGAACGTGCCATCATTGTCAGGGCCACTCATGCATCATAAACCCAGTGCTAAATAAGTCTTAAGTCTTCCCAAAGCCCTCACTGAATTATTGAACACATCTCCCTCTTATTTGCAGTTCTTCCCTTATGGTGATGCATCAAAATTTGCACAACACGCCTTCAGAACCTTTGACAAAAATGGAGACGGAACAATTGATTTCCGAGAGTTCATCTGCGCCCTGTCCATCACGTCCCGTGGAAGCTTCGAGCAGAAGCTCAACTGGGCCTTCAACATGTATGACCTGGATGGTGACGGCAAAATCACCAGAGTGGAGATGCTGGAGATAATCGAGGTAAGGGATTATGGAGTCATTAAGCCCTCGCTCATCAGGGGACTGGCTCTGTTTTTTTTGTTTTTGTTTTTTGGGTTTTTTTTCTTGTTATCAGTCCTCCAGCACCACACCTGCAACGCCTGTCTACAGCAGTTTCATAACGACGAAACTGCAGTTGTATTGAGTTACATTTGCCGTTTCTGGAAACACAATCAGTATAGTAAATATGATATGCCTCTGTGATGTTGGAGCATATTGACAGTTCCTGTAGTAATATAAATGGTGTGCAGCTTTATTCTAAAGTATCAACATAAGCAATTTTCCAACCTTTTTTTGTCTGACTGCATCTCTATAACCCCGCCCTTTCAATGGCGCCAACCATCAGGTTTCAAATATGTTCTAATGATAATAAACCAGATGTTCTTTAATCATATCACTACCACTCTAAGTGGAGAAAAAGCTTGATATTTCAACAATTAAGCCTTAACTATTAACAATTTCAACTGTTCATCAATGAGCCTACTTTTAGCTAACAATACTGTTTATTCATTGCCTAAAGCCATCAATTTTAACTTTTTAGTCGTTATTCTTAGTTAACAATTTGAAATGTTTATCCATTACCGAAAGCAAACATCTTCAACTGTTTGTTAGCTAACAATTTTAACGGTCTATCCATTACTTTTAGCTAACAATCTTAGATCCATTACTTTGGTTAAACATTTAGCTTTAGCTAACAGCTTTTCAAACATTTATCATTCATTTAAGGTAACAGTTTCAAAAGTGTTTACATAACTTTTACTTAACATTTTCATCTGTTTAGACATTAAATTCAGCTAATGATGTCTAAAGCTACTTTTAGTGGCAAATTCAAGTGTTTATCCATCATTTTTAGTTAACAATGCCGCTACATTTAGCTAATGTATTCAAGGGGTCATCTATTACTTTTACCTAGCAATGTCAATAGCTAACAAATTTAACATTTAACATTTGTTTTAAGTTAAAAATGCCTAATGTTTTATGCATTACTAGCAATTTCACTCCAACTTTTTGCTAAGACACTCAAAGGTTTATCCACTAATTTACACAAAATTTAAAAAATGTATCACAAATTTCAGCTCACAAGTTTAAATGTGTATCTATTATTCTTAGCAAATAATGTCAACCACTTACTTATTATGGTTTCATCTGTATGAACAATTAAACACATGTAGGCCTCACTGGATTACATAAGCAGCAAACCTCGGACTAATTTCTCACTGTGCCTCACCCACAGGCTATCTACAAAATGGTGGGCACTGTGATCATGATGAAGATGAACGAGGACGGTTTGACACCAGAGCAGAGGGTGGACAAGATCTTCAGCAAAATGGATAAGAACAACGACGACCAGATCTCGTTGGAGGAGTTCAAGGAGGCGGCGAAGAGCGACCCCTCCATCGTGCTCCTGTTGCAGTGTGACATGCAGAAGTGAGCCCCTCCTGCTCGCTCCTCTTCCCCGTCTGTAATCCACACACTCTGGACAGCAGCACATGTTTTAATGTCTCATTAGGTTCTCAGCCATTTCCACAGGAAAAAAAAAACAACAAAACAATGCTTGGACTATTTTTCAATGGACTCGCTTCTTGTGGTTGTATGCATGAGAATGTCAAATGCTGAATAATTTTGAATATAGCTATAAGATATCATACATTTATATTTCAAAACATGCCAATGTGATTCGTGCACAGTAACCCTATACATTCTCATTCAACCCTAGCTTGTATATCAGTGGAGCACTGCATTTAAATTATGTTCCTGCAGTATTTAGGATCCCCAGTGTTGACTGCTGCAACTACTGTACGCTTTACATTATAGTAACAAAACAATAATTCCTATGATAATTGTAACTGTCTCTACTACCCAGAATTGTTGAGCTTTTGGAGAATAGAGAGGCTCCTGTCTGTTCCAGATGTTTTCACATGATGGAACCAAAAAGAGTAGGTTCTTTGCATGCATATATTATGTGTAAAAAAAAAAAAAAAGTATAATCTCTTACCTTTTGCATCTTTAGGTGGCTATAAAAGAGAAACCCTCCGAGATTCATTTAGTATCGTTGCATGGGATGTACAGTATGTGACTCATCAGACTTTCATTAGTTCACCTCCAGTAATGTGGGAGCATGCTTCCCTCCATCTGATACACGTGTATGTGTGACACTTGAGTTTCTGAAAGATATATATTTGGGTTGCAGTCGTGGGCTAACCTCTGAGGAAGAGCTTTCACATAAACATTACGTTTTCGCTTCAGTGACCTCTGGGATGAACAGAAATAGATTTATGGAGCAGCATCCCTTTCATGAATTTAACGTACTGCTGCCGCTTAATTTAGAGGAAAAGCCAAAATTACCACCGTCATTAGGCACAGTACCCATCCATTCTTCTCTACAATGCTCCAAAATTGGCTTTTATTTTTCTTAATGCTTATTTGATTAAGACTTAAAACTCTGAACTCAGTACATATCAACATGTTTACAGAGAGAAAGAGCACTACAAAATGAGTACAGTCTTGGCTTTTGACCCTATTGCTGGAAACTCGCTCTCTCGGCTGGGGACCTTGTGAGAGGAGTTCCACTTCCAATGCAGCAAAAAAAGGGGGAGAAAGCCTCATATATGTTTACTGGACACACTGCATTCCTATAAAACCTTTTTTGTAAAGGAGAAACTTTTTATTGAAAGGTCTCATATTCTAATCTATTACGTTTTGCAACAATCATTTAAGACGCAGGACCCTCATGAGAGGTGCTTGGCAAAGCTTTTGAAAGAGTGTTTTAGTGTGAGATGGCAGCTGGGTGATGATGTGTGCTAAAGTTATTGTGGAAATTCTCTTTCAAGAGTTTTGCTTCCCCATTTCTAGGCTATGCAAGCACGGACTGAGTGTCTGCTTGTGGTCCACTTACTCAGTGGAGGTTGCAGAAGCTTTTCACTGTTTTGTCTTTAACACAAACTAAAAACCAACGCTCACACTATTAATGTCTACCTTATTTATACATTTCAGTCCAGTCACTATGTCAGATTCTTTGTCTAGTAAATGTTTATATCAAATATGAAAAATCATAATACAAGTGACTGTATTCTTTTATACATGTGGCATGTGTTGCACCCAAAAATAATTCTGTAGTGATTAAAATGAATAAACCATCACCAGGCTTTTTCAAAAGACACAGTTTAGCAGGTGTTTTTAATCCGAGGCTGTCTTCAGTGTGTTTTGATATGTGTGGATGGATTAAGCACATTTGGACAAAGTGACAGACACACAAAAAAAGTGTTTAGATTTTCCCAAATTTTTCCACCGACTTTAATGTAACAGATTATGATTCTTCATACCAACAACAGCTTACTACTAATTCGACATGAGCATTTCACTACACAGCACTATAGTGTACATGTTTGTGTCACAGATGCACAAATGATTAACTTCAAACTGTGAATGAAGCAAAGCAAACGTCATTAACTTCCTGTTGTCAAAATACTAACTCTAACGGGTCGGGTAGAGTCCTGGGTTTACACAGTAAACTGTACAAAAATGTTTCGGGGTAACATTTTTAAAAATACTGTCAATTTGATAAACCGTTTGTTTTGCAAACTCAAATTATCAAGTTTAATAATGATGCCAGAAATTCTCTACATTATTACTTTATCGCTTCTAAAAGTACAAACAATATCTTATAAAAGAAAAAGAAAGATTAAAAATGACATACTTGTAAGTGTCAGCAAACAAACTTCATGAGAATTTGATCATCTCCATTATTCATCAGCGCTTGTTCATTTAAAGCAGCAGTTTTTTTTTCTTTGATTCTGGCGGCCCCTGTGGACAAACGTGGTATAAGCACAGCCCCCTCATGTCATAAAGATCTTGATCTCGCTAGTGTGAGAATTTTTTTTTCCGGAGGCGAGTGGATGGAAATGTGCAACATATTTTTAATACTATTTTTCTTTTTTACACACAGCTGCTTGCAGAATGTATTGACGTAATCTATGTATTTGTGGTTATTAAGGATCAGTAATTTTAATATGAAAATGCAGTACGACCAGACTACAGAGGAGCATCTTTTCTCAGGCTGTGAGACAAATTAGTTCATCCTCAGCATAAAAAGTACTTCAATTTTTACCATCTGACAGGTAAACATGATGCCTCCTAAAACTACAGAAATGGTGACCTATTAGTTACAGTACATCTTTGACCACCGGGACAACCTGCTGCAGGTGTACGAATAAAACAAATACAATCCGACTCTGCTCATAATTAAAAGAATCTCACTTTTCGAAATGACGAGTACAAACAGCAAACTGGACACACAAACAGTAATACTGAAATTATACCACACTGACTGTGTACAAAAACATTCCTGATGTTTCTTTGACTAGAGCTTCATTCAGTCCTCCTCATCAGCTTCACTCTGGACCTTCTCTGGATCCTGAAGGCGGTGGATTTTGACGAGACTGCTTTTAGGTAAATTACTGAAAGACACAATTCACAATTAACATAGATCAGCTGGAAAAAAACCCCATAAATCCATAAAATCAAAGGGAGACAACAGAAATGAAGTGTATTAAGAATAATAAGGCAGCTGCAGTGAAGCACTATAAAATTAAAACACTATTATTAAAATTATGCATCAATTCAGTATTTAAATAATGCAATAAAATCCAGGAGGAGAGGACTGAAACATAAATTAGATATTAAAAAAAAAGATCAACTTTCATACAGTACATATATTTTCTAGTAATAGAAACACTGGTAAAATTGTTATGCTTTTTAAAATAAAAAAAACTTTTAGGTTATTTTTAAAAAGTCACAAATTTTGTCAAAAAATGTAATAAAATACATTCTTTAAAGAAAAAGCTTAACTATGAATTTATACATTAACAATGAGTTCATTACTTTTATTTTACTGTTTCTTTTATTTAAATGCTTCACAAAAGAAGCTTCATAAATTGGTCATTGGTCACAATCAAATAATCTATTCTGTCACTGATTTAATGGCACATTTTAGCCTCCATATAAAGTTATGTAAACTGTAAAAGTAAAGGTTAAGATAAGGACAGCATGTTAATGGAAACAAACTGAAAGAAGAGCCCCACCTGGTGGTGAGGGGAGTGATGAAGACAAACTGTCGAAGGTGCTGCCGCTCTGACAGCTCCAGCAGGAGATCCAGACAGATCCTGCGATTGTGCATGTCCTGCATTTAAAGATATATGAAGGACTTTTGTCAAAGTGAGTCAAACTTAAATCAATTCTTTTATCCAATTTGTGTGTGTGTGTGTTTCTCATGTTTCTGTGTGCTAACCATGTAGACGTCGAACTCATCGAGGCATCTGAAGGGTGACTCTGTGATCTCCCACAGAGAGAGCATGAAGCAAACGGTGGAGAAGGAACGTTCGCCACCAGACAGCGACCTCATGTCACTCACGCTGTCATCCTCACTGCCCGGGGGCTTCACCTTTAACAGGAAAAGGGTTTGTGTTTTACTTTATTGAGTTTCTTTACCAATAATAATTAAAAAAAAGCTTAAAAAAACAGATAAACCGACATACCAAGATTGAAAGCGTCTCGTTGTTGTGATCAAAAACCATCGAGCCACAGCAGTTCATCTTTATCAGAAAGTTATTAAAGTATAATTTGCATCTGACAGAGAGAGACCTTTGAAGAAGCAGAAAGAATCAGACAAAAGTTACAAAAAAACACTCTTTAAATATTATAACCATGTATTTCTGAATTGTTATTTAAACTAAGTTTGACGGTTATTTACCTGCGCAGCACTTTGTATCTGTTCTGCCTGTCTGACATGATGTTATCGAGCCGATTGATGAACCTCCGCAGATCTCTCACTTGGTTGGTTTTCTGCCTGTAGAGAGCGAGGGCCTCGGCGTACTCCCTGATGAGGACAGAAAATGGCATAGCCTAATTTTGTTTTATTCCAGAATAAGGCCAGAAGATGATTTAGTGATGGCCATCGGGCAGATTGGATTGAAGTATACAGCAGGAAAAAAAAAAGAAAAACAGTGGCAGAAAGAAATCTCATTGGGTGATTGAACCTCAGCGGGCAGGAACAAATTTTGCTCTGACTTGCTAACTGAAGCTGAAACTGAGTGAAATGATAAAACACAGGGAAGGTCAAAGGCATTTCTAACTTCATATAATAAAAAGGCTGACTACAGTAAATGATCTCAGTTAGCCGGTTAGCTTAGCTGGCCTGAAACGGTTGTGAGGGATGTGGTCATGAGTGGAAAAGCCATGTGCATCAGGTTTCATTCAGACCCTTTAGTTAGACATACAATAAATAATATACAGTCATGGAAAAAATTATTAGACCACCCTTGTTTTCTTCAATTTCTTGTTCATTCTAATATCTGGTACCAC
>JAQMCX010000015.1:5178264-5204626 GCA_029814765.1 Acanthurus leucopareius
GATTTTTCCTTCCCTAAAACTTTCATTAACTATATGTTTTAGTAGTTTTCTCTTCTTGTTCTCTTCTTTTTATCAAAATATTTTTACACCATATTTAAAATAGCTCACTTACTTTATTTCAGTCTCAAGATCCCCACCAAGATATTTGGCCATGCTGAACTCGGAGGTGTAGTAACGGTTCGGATACACCTGATCTCCCTCAGCAGTAAAAGCTTCCCGGCAGTTTTTCGGGGGCCGTTCTTGCTGCATGACCCTCCTCGCGTTTGCTTTCTCCTTTAATAAAACACAGGTCAGACGGCGATGAAAAAACAGCTCAATCTTAAACTGATTTCGCATGCAAAAATGTGGCGTCACCAGGCATCAACATACTAACTTTGATGATCAGAATCGATTCAATCCCTCTCATATCAATCAGACAGTTGATGATGACTGGGTTTGATGCTGTGATCACGTCCAGCACAGACGGGTATTCTGGGTGAAATGCTTTCCTACAGAAAGGAAACAACATTTAACTTTAAAGCATCCTGCAACAAATAAAAAAGAAAAGAAAAAAAAGGTCAACAGATGTGAAAAAGCTGCAGCCGCTGACCGTCCGTGAACGTTGTAAACTTTCTCAGAGAAAGGGCTGACGATGATCTGCGGCCTTTTGCCTTTGGGATAATAGCGAGACATCAGCTCCTGAAGGACCAGCTCGTCCCTGTAGTTGTCACAGCAGAAAGCCTTCATGAAGCTCCGCAGACAGCACTCCACGGCTACAACCAGCATGGGATCCTTCAAACTGATAAACACCCCTGAGAGCAAAAACGCAGACTGTCAAGTTCAGTGTGTACGATTAAACTGAATGTACTGCTTCACCGCAACTGTAATTAATGTAAAAGGCAACAAAAGACTGAGAAAGCTGTGAAGTAAAGCATAAAGCATCCAGCAGGTAAACAGGCTTATTGATAACAGGTGATTGTGTCGTGATTGGCTGTGAGGTTGAGGTGAGATGCACCTCTTTGTGAAACACATAGATTGTATTGAGGATATTAACATAAATGCTGCACATTCAAATGCAAATGATTGTATTCTGCTTTTGGAATCAAGGATTTGTAATAAAGGGAAAGACGTCAAAGCGACAAAACAGGAAACAATAGAAGTCACCTATTGGTCCTATGGGTCTCTTGACAAAGCGTCCTCTCGCATACGCCTCATTAATCGAATCCAGCAGCTCCGGCACGTGATCTCCAAACCGCTTCAACTTGTTTGATCGACTGGCGAGGAGCTGATTCTTTCTCTTCAGTTTGGACGTGTACAGAAGCTGGATGTTTCTCTCCTCCAGCCTGGTCAACATGAGCAGAGGTTGATCAGGAAATGTCAGATGGACAGCAGATAAACTGGACTCTCACTTAAGATTACAGCCACACCTCCCTGCACATCTTTGTGACAGCTAACGTCACTTGTTGTACCTCAGCTTATCCAGTTCTTCCTTTCCTTTGAAAAGTGCCTGATGTTTGTTTTGGATCTCTTGATTCAGCTGCGATCCTGTTCTCTCCAGCACTGCAAGCTGCTCTTTCAGGCTGGATATTTTCCTCTGCTGTTCTGTAAAATCCGTCTCTCCGTTGTTGTTGAGACTACCACAAAAAATGCAGAGAGAAAAAGATCAATAAATGCATTCGCATGAAGGATAAGATGTGATATAGAGACTTTAGTGAATCTCTCTTCTCCTCTACCTTGTCTTTGCCTTGTTAATTTTCTCCTGGAGGAGGTTTTGCTCCTGCTCAGACTGTTTGACTTTGTTCAGAGCCCGAAAGTAAACAAGCTAAAGAAAAAGATTATGTCACTTTTACTGATATAAATTATGTACATTCAGGCTACAGAATAAAACTCTGAAAAGACACTCCTTATGATTCAGTACCTCGTGTTCCTTGTGAGCTCTGCTGACGATCTTGACTTGCTCTTTCAGCTTGTGACTTTCCCCTAACAAAGACTCGTGTTCTTCTCGCAGAATTTCAACTCTGCTTTTGATGCTCTGAAGCTTCTTTTCGACCTGCGTGACCCTCGTCTGCACGAACGATGGAAGGAAAAGTAAAAAGTCGCTTTAAAGACGACGTCTAGAGACTAGAAGGTCAAGTTAGAAGAAGTTTGTTTCAGCGCAACTCATGTGAACTTTGAAACTCAGCACTTGAATTAAGGCCATTAGGTTTGTATAATGGTGAAGGTTTGAAGGACTCACAATTTTTTTAATTGTGTAATTTTACCAGACCAGGAACACTTGACGCACTTGATACCGTGACTCACCTGACAGAGCTGAAGGTTTTCCTGATACGTGTAATTATTCTCCTCTTTTTCAATGTCCTCCTTCAGCTGCTGCACAAGCTGCTCCTTTTCTCGAACCTGAGGGTGATACAAAAAAAGTTACCGTGATTCATCCTGTAAATTATGAGCACAGGAGAAATGTTAGGCATGTGTTCTCTCACTTTTCTTCTCTTTTTTAATACCATCTGAACACTCTTCAGGGTTTATAATGATTACATTTATACAAAAAAGCACATGAAATACAGTGAATATAAAGTAAATCAGAGTGTTTTTTGATGGATAAACTCTTACCAAACACCACGCCATTGTTTTCTTCAGATACTCCAAATGCACCTTCATCTCACTGAAGGATGAAAAATTTTCGTACAGCTCTTTCTTCCGTAGAAACTCCTGTTTCAGGTCCTTGAGAGACTGAGCGTAGAATGTGTGTAAAATACGTGGTAATTTAAAATAATTTGATTTTCTTGCAACATAAATGACAGATTACACAAATTATATTAATCAAAAAGGAGCAAGCAAACTTTATTTTTACAGAACATAAAATCCAAGCAAAGAAACAAAAGAGCATTTAGATTCTTAAGTGAAATGTAACTAAGTGCATTTACTCGAGTACTGTACTTTACTGCAAATTCGAGGTACCTTTATCATACCTGAGTATTTTCATTTCAGGCATCTGTATATTTCTACTCCACTACATCTAAGAGACAAACCGTTGACTTTTTATTCCACTACATTTGTCTGACAGCTTCAATTACTAGTAACTTTAAAGATTATAAGTTTTTACACCCTTCTGGTTAACTGTGAACTGAAAACCATGTTTCTTTTGATTTGATCAATTTGTGATTGATTTTTTTTCTAATAGACTAAAGGATTAAATCTTTTCCTTCTGCCTCTTAAAGCCAAATAAACTTCATACTTAACACTTTATTCTGAAAATTGCATCATCACGAAGCTGCAACAGGGCTGTTTTTTTTTTAGTTTTCTGACTATTTAGAGATTTTTTTTTCTCACAAGAAAAATTTTTTACAAGATAAGATTAAATCTGACACGTTGTGCAAGACTGAAATCTTTTAACCTCAAACTTCTACAAGTGTAAAATGAAACACTCATCAGTGCAGCAGTAACATTAATCTATGAACATTATATATGAAAGAAAAGCATTGAAAGGGAATTTTCACCCCAAAACAAGTATTTTTACTTTTAATACTTTGTTGGTAACACTTATGTACTTTTCTTTCACTTAAGTTTTGAATGTAGGACTTTAACTTGCAGGAAAGTATTGATCCCATGTTTGTGTGTGAATAAAATACCTCCTCTTGTCTCTCAACCTGCTGTCTTGTGACTGTTTTAGTGTGCTTGATGTGGATGTAATCCCTCTTCATCTGCTCCAGCAGAGTTGCTTTCATGAAGAACTGCAAAACAAGGCAGAAATATACATTTAAACATGTAGAAATCAGAGTATTTTATGAGCTTCTCCAACAGCAGACGCAATCTTAAAATGTGAAGCTCATGAACAACATGGCGGCGTTGTACCTTGTATTTGTCAGATTCGCTTTTTGAATGCAGGAACTGTTTGCTCATTTCTTGGTTGAGGATGGACACTGGGTTGTCCAACTAAAACACACAAAGTGAATGTGCTGCTGAGGCATTCAGATATAACTATGTTCCAGTGAGGAGGATGTGTTTGCAACAAGTACAACACAATTACAACATTAAAAGGAGCTACTAAAAAAAATGGCAGTAAGTACCTGGATGTTAAAGTGGTCCAATATGGCCGACAACTCCTCCTTCTTGGTTGAGATAAGCTGTCCTAAAATACACATGACAGAAAAATTAATATGGTTCAAAGCTCTGTTTACATATTATTTTATCACTTTAGTTATTTTTCCTCCAGGAGTTGAGAGATGAAGCTAACACCAAGTGCCACAAAGCTGCAGTTCTCAGAAATGTCCACTTGAGGCCGGCTCCAAATCAAGAAGATCCACACAGAGATCAAATATTAAAAAGCAAAACTTTACAGCAGAAATAAAGATTACAAAAGTAGTTTTTGGTCTCTGTAACTAAATTTTTCTGCTCATGACTGTTGTAGTGGGTTGAATTTGTTTTGCATGTTTTGCACACATGCAAGTTTATAGAGAAATAGTGTAAAAACTGTACACAGCTCAGAGGGATAAAAGTCTGATTCAAGCACCTTGTTTTTACTCCCGTGTGAATCTGGTTCAACAGACATTTGAAGGTGAAGGTCTAATTAGACTTGGAGACATCTGTGACTAAGGAAACACACCTGATTTGCTCCTCAGTCTGCAAGTCCGACATCCATCAGAAGAGATCCGATGTTCAATTGTGATGCAGTCACCATAGACTTCGCTCTTGTAGGCATCTGGTCCTCTGTTTCTCAGCTTTATGGTTATATCTGCAGCACTAGAGAGCAGACTGTACTGTAATGACATTCTGGGAGAAGTAAAGAAAAACTACAACATTTCTAACTACATTACATTGATGCTGAGTAAACAGTCAGTTGGGAATGTTTCTCACAGCATAAAATTTTCTCAACTCTAACTTACTTTTCCCCGGTCTTCACAAAATCCTTCAGTGCCGCTGCTCTGTTTGTGAACGTGGCCTTTCCACCGAGGCCCACGATCAAAGCAGTCAGGATTGCACTTTTCCCACCTGAGATTAAACAAGAAAATGGAGATAATCGATTTAAACACAGTGTTCAAAGGATGCAGCAGACATTTGTTGCTCACAGGTTGAAGTACAGGTTGCATGAAAATTAAAACTATCGTGATATTTTGAGGTCAAAATTTTTGATTGAGACAACAATTTGCAGATTAACTGCTTATGAAAATAGATTTTATTGGATGTATTCTGTCCAATTATCTAGTCGCCGTCATTAAAAGAGACCACAAACTGTGGGACTCTTCACCCACTCTGGGTTGAGATGTGCTTAACACACAAGTTAAAATCAACAGCAGATCACATGACATTCAGAGATCTTGTTCTTACTTCCATTGTTGCCTACGATGAAATTCACATTTGGTCCGAACTGGAACGGACCAAGCGTATAGTGACACATGAAATTCTTCAGAGCGACGCTCTCGATGAGGCCGATATCTCCCTGAAAATACACGCAAAAGGGTAATATTAAGCAGCTAATGAAAGGTAAAGGCAAAAAAGAATTAGTGAGTCATTCGGGGAATTACTCACCGTGGCGGAGTGAGAGACGCTGCTGGAGGATGCTCTCTGATGGTTCGTATCATCTAGTGTATCGCCGATACCCACAGCTGTCACTCTGTGGCTCTTAGCAGCTGTTGCATCAGTGATCACTTTGCCTTTCCTCTTACTCATTTTGAAAATTGACACTGAAAATAGAGTAAACAGGAAGACTCAGAACACCAATGCTGAGATAATATGTCCCTACTAGGCTCTAACAGGTCCATTTTAGAGGCCGCATTATTAGTTTAAGACCAACTTTCATTCTTCAAAGTTCATTTTTTACAATATGTGTTCAGTTCTGAGGGCTTTCTTGTTGTTTGTGATTTTTTTTTGTCTTAAACTGAGAAAATAAAACATATAACTGAGTTTTTTCTATTTGCAGTGCAGACTTCAAACAACTATATGTTCATTTAGCACAAGTTATTTATATGAAGACAAAAGCGATATTATCAGTCACTATTTCCATTACTCAACGCCAAAAACAAGTTCTGCAAGTTTCTGCTTTTTTAGCAGCTGAGTAATGCTATTATTAGACTTCAGAGTGATAATGATGCAGAATAGCACTCAACTATGCAATCGCAAAACTGGTTTCAAGTAGTAAGCATGTAGAAGACAAGAAGCCAGGAAGCCATGTCCTGAAACCAGCAGTTACACTGATGCAACAGCAGCAGCAGCAGGTGTTATTGTGTAATAATAACAGCAGATCAAAATGCACTCAGATTTTGTGTTTCCAAATGTTTTCAAACTGATTCATGCAGAGATGAACTAAACTAATCTAACCTATTGCAAAATGTAGCTGGATAGAGATGTGATGTATTGATCATTTTTATCAGCTATTCAAGTTAATGGATGTCTAGAATGTATTCAAAGTCAACTGACCACTCAGCAGCACTTTTTTTTTGCGAGAATACACACAAAATCTAGTTGGCCTAAAGCCACTAAACAACACCAAATGCATCTAAAACACTTCAAAGTTTTGGCAAACTTTACCTTTTTTTGGGATCACAAACAAATTATGATAAGTTCGTTATAAGCTTCGTCTGCCATTGTGCTCCTGCCTGTGTGTGCAGCCTGAAAGCATAACAGACAGTGCATTATTTTGGGACTTCCTGGTTAGACTGAGCTGAGCTGTGGCATTGACAGTTGGGGGTGTCACTTCACTAACAAACAAGGAACCGAAGGCGTGCTTCCTGATTGGCTCATCGCCTACCTGTGTTTGCGCAGCGGCAAATGAACCCAATATTATGTCTTCTTGATTTAAAACAGCACTTAAAGTTTACTCCACATACCGTGACAGTAATTTTAATTGTTTAAAACAGCCTGCTCGATATCTTGAGTGCATCTTTGGAAGCATTTTAAGCGTAAAGTGGAGTGTGCGTGCAACCAAAAACATTTAAAACGCCATGTGTGCGCGCGCCTTCAACTCCTACCAATGAATGAACGCGCGTGTTGATGAGTCGCCAGAAACAAACACGGTGAGAAAATCGATATTATGTGCAAGTTGGTGGTAGAAACTGTAAATCGATCAGAGCCGAATGCACAAATTAAAGATGTAGATGTGTTACAAAACGTGAAAAGCGACATAAAGCGCGTCTGTGGGGATATTTTTGTTTATTATCAGCGATTTTTACTGAGGATCTTTAACCGCAGTGGATGGTTCGAACTAATGAGTTGTCACAGACACGTTTTTAATAATAAGTACATTTTTGTTTAACTATTCTGATCATGGCCGATGAACACAACTTATTTTACAAAAGGATAAAACTCTTTTTGATATATCTTAACCGGTTCTATTTTAGGAGTTGTGTGCACATTTTTAATGCAAAAAGCCAACCAGGCAAAAAAAAAAAGCGCATTTCAGCGCAAAGAGAAGGCTGCAGTTCACACAATCCACACAACACGAGCGTCCTCCAGCAAACTTTTTCCCCTAATTTTATCATCATTACTCCAATACCCAATGAACATAACTGCTGATTACATCACTGAGGTAAATTAATTTTGGTTTCAATTTATTATCCAACTAATTTGATGCTGTAATTGCATGTTGCTGCTGATTTAAGTTAAAAATTCCTGTGCATAGCAGCCAGTGGACAGTGGATGGCAGCAAATGTCAGTTTGGTAAATCTCAAAATGTTTAGTTTATGTTGAGACTGACTGAAGTGTTAAGTCATTCCTCTTTCCTCAAGCTTTGCTTCATAGTTTTAGTAAGTCTGTCGAGTTTGTCTCAGTGTTGATGAGGGTGAACTTGTGAAAGCTGCTCCTCTTGGTGCAGGTTTCCTGTGTTTGATGTGTTTAGATGATTAATGAAGTGTTTCCACCCTCTAGGATGCAGTTTGCAGTTTGTAATCTCACTGTGACAATCAAGCTACTTTGTACACTTCAGGTGAGTTGAATGAAGTTAAATGTTATTATTCAATAGACAAGAACGTCAGTGTTTCACTCACATTTTTCATCAGTGGTTTATTTTGAGTTCCAAGAACCTTAAAAAAGCTACAGAGACTTAATAAAGAGGATTTTTCTTTTAAATTTTCTGACAAAATACCTAAACAAAGAAAACTTTATTTAAGGAAGCACAAACACAATTACATCTTTACCAACCCTAACTGAAAGAAAAGTAGAATTTTTGAAAGTTTATTGGTGAGTTACATTCAGTTAAGGGAAGTGTCCTGGAAAATCTTCAAAACTGGTGGCGTTATGATAAAAGCACATTAATTCATTTATTTTTTCAACTTTTCAGGTAAACTTGACCTCTGAGCTTCACAATGTGTTCAATCCCTGGGCTTCCCACGCCAGGATCAGAGGTACCTGTTCTCATCACCAGGGTAAACCTAAACCTTGACCTAAACCCAGATTGTGGTTTTGTGGAATTATGGGTGAATATGGATGATGGAAGGAAGCATATTTATGAGCAGATGAAAGAGGACATTCAGATTCCTAAAAGGAAGTTTTATGGATCAGAGGGAAAACCTGGTGACCTCTGTCTGGCTTGTATCAGTGACATCTGGCACAGAGCTCGGATCACATCCATTGAAAGTGAATCTTACAGTACTTTTCTCATTGACAAGGGACAGCCCCATATCACCACAAATGAAGCTTTAGCGTGGGGGCAGAGTGACAGTTTTCTTCTCCCTCCTGAAATTGAATCATGCATACTTTCTAATGTTCTCTCACCTCAAACTAACTGGCCTCAAAGTCCCACAAAGTTTTTGAAATCTCTGCCTGGGAAAAAGTTTAAGGGACTGGTGCAACATGTGCTGATGCCAGATAGGATTATTCTCCTCAACATACCAACCATTTCCAAGCACTTGTATAAGTGTGGAGTCGCAAAAAAGATAGCAAAAGATGAGTTTAAGTGCCTTGTACTAAAATGTCTTAATTTAGCCAAAGAGGATGCATCTGAAATCTGCCTCAAAACACAGGACCAGGATCTAAATGTCAGCTACCAACATGAAAGGCATGATCAATACTTTTACCCAGAACTGCAAACTGACACTTTTGAAACCGTAAATGTGACAGAGGTAGCTAATCCTCAGAAAATTTTTTGCAGACTCCTTATTTTCTCCAAAGCAGTAAAGATATTATCAGAGCAGATCCACCAGCACTACGAGAAGAGTTCAGATTTAGGAGAAGCGCAACCTCAGACCTGCGGGGATCCATGTGCTGCTCGAGGATTAAACGGAAGATGGCATCGCTCGCTTCTAAAGCAAAACATGACCAGCGATGGTTCTGTCGAAGTCTTGCATGTGGATGAAGGAAAAACTGAATTAATCCCAGTTGGAGACATTAAACCACTGCACGGGAAATTCCTCAGGATGCCGGTTGTTACATATCGTTGTTCTCTAAATGGTGTAAAAAACAACGGCACAGATTGGACTACTTTCCAGAACAATTATTTGAAATCGCTGCTCCTGCACCAGACAGTAGTGGCGAGGTTTGACCACTACAGTGTATCCCAAGATGTTTATCATGTCACTTTTGTTTCAGCTGATGACACATGCCTTAACAGTTGTTTCATAGAAAAGGCAAGCATTTTTTCACCTACTTACACTCAACAAGAGTCAAATGTCCAAAATGAACTCGTTCCCTCATCATCTCACAGTTTACTTGGAGACCAGCATTGCGTGGATGCACAAAACAAAGTCAAAGTAAACATCGATGGTTTACCAGAGGAAAATTTGCACAGGACCAATAACCCGGCAGTTAATGGCACAAATGATTGTGAACCCACCCCTGAGGCTGAAGATTTTCTCATTAAAAGTGGCTCAGAACTTCCAGAACCTCTAATACAGAACAATGGGCATCCTTCAGCAGGCTTGCGCTCTGATTTGCTAAATGCTCATGATGACAGTGTTCTTACTGTGGGAAGTAGTGTCAATGTCAACATATCTTGCATTGAAAGTCTACAGAAGTTCTGGTGCCAAACGACAAAAAATGCTGACGATCTTAGACTGCTTATGCAAGACCTGCAGAAACACTACGCATCCGCTCACCCTCGGCCACTCGTTGAGTCCACCTGTGTCGCCCGTGATCCAAACAATGGCATGTGGTACAGAGCAATGATCATTGCAAGCCACCTCTCCCCTGTTGTAGATGTGAGATTTATAGACTATGGTCAGACTCAAACAGTCCCTTTACGAGATGTCCGTCCTATTGATCCAACTTACTTACGGCTAAACGCTCAGGCTTTTCAGTGCTGCTTATTTAATCTGAAGAACCCAACTGATCCTACTGCAGTCACTTGGAGGGATTCTGCACTAACAGAGTTTCAGAAGTTCTTGGATGTAGGTGCTGCATCAAACACTGAGTTGAAATGCACTGTGAAAGCTGTAATGTCTGATGAAGATGGTCTGCCAATTAACGTGGTAGATATTGAAACACCATCTGATAGTGCATGCAAGCTCCTGGCTCAGAGATGTGCTCAAACTGAAGTTTGTAGACAGATTCCTGAACACGTCCCACCAGATGCTTACAGTTACTCCACACACAATATTGAGGTGGGTAGAGAAGAAAAAGTGAGGGTAACCTTTCCAGAGAATGTCCATCACTTCTACTGCCAACTAGAAAGGAATTCTCAAATATTTGAGAAAGTGATGGAAAATGTTCACCAACTCGTTGGCCAGCCAAAGCGCACAGATCACACACTTGGACTTGATAGCATTTGTTTGGCTCGGTACTGTGATAATCAGTGGTACAGAGGTCAAATAGTAGAAATGTCTCCAAAATTAAAGGTGCACTTTGTTGACTATGGTCAAACCCTTGCAGTAAGTGAATCTGATATTTGCCCCTTTCCCACTGAGGCAAGTATTGCCAGATCAGTTCCTGTGCAGGCTATTCCACTTGGACTGCTCAACATTCCTGAAGAGGTGCCACAGGAAGTCAACCAGTGGTTTGCAGACCATGTTATTAGTCATAGTTTCACCATTTCAGTGGTAGCAAAAGGGGATAGAGGGAAGCTAATTGTTGAACTCTTTGAAGGATCTCTGAATATAAATGTGATAGTCAGAGAGATGATATTACAGATGACACAACAAAAAACAACAGGTCTTGTTCAGCAGACTGACCAGCAGCTCTGTAATGGATCAAAAGGCACTCGAGTGCTGAATGGGGATTGTTCAACACGAGAGTCCACAGACGTATCAGTAATAACAAAGATGGCGGAACAAAATAAAGTCCTCAGCAGCAATGCAACGTGTTCTACAAATGAGTTAAAGGTGAGTTCATATTCCATGACTAATGTCTCAGCACCAGAGATTCAACATGAAAAGACTTTGGATGAAGGAAGAAAACTAACTTTGGATGTCATTTTAGAGGAAAAAGAGTCTCTGTTGGCACAGACTTTCATACGAGATGTCAACACTGACTTTGAAATCACACAACTTTCCCCTAATTCTTGCCCTGAGGAAAATGTGAAAATTGGCATGTACAAGAAGCCAAACATTTCTCTAAACAAGACGGAGGAGGTAAATGCTTGCTGCATTGTTGGACCACATTACTTCTGGTGTCAGTATACAAACTGTGAAGACCTGAAAATAGTTTTAAGGCTTGCTCAGGAGGAAGGACAGGCACAGCAGGATATAACATTGTTGATGACTTTGGATCCCGGAAATCCATGCCTTGCTCTTTCTTCCAGTGACAATCAGTGGTATCGAGCTCAAGTAATTCAGAGAACTGACAATAGACTCCATGTTGTGTTTATTGACTATGGAAATAAATGTGATGTTGACATTAACGATGTGAGGCCACTGCCTGAGAGTCTGTTGGAGAAGCCTCCTCAAGCCTTTTTGTGCTCTTTGGATGGATACGATGAGTCCAAGGGCTCCTGGGATGATGAGGCCAATGATGAATTTTACAGTCTTTTGGTTGATAAACCACTCAAGGTAACTGTGTATCATATAATTGACAACTCAGAGAGTGCAGTTCCTCAGTATGCAGTGGAAATTGAGAGTGAAGATATGATTGTAAACAATGTAATGCTGAAATACTGGAAACCAGTTGCCACAGAACATGTCATAAGGGAAGACCCACAAACTGAAAACTTACTCCAGGATGAACCCAACATGACACATATTGATGGAAATGGAAATACTTGCATGTACAAGGAGCCAAAGATTTCCATGAACAAGACAGAGATTGCATACGCCTCCTGCATTGCAGAACCCAGTTTCTTCTGGTGTCAGTGCGCCAACACAGAGGAGCTCAACGAAATAACAAGGCTTGCTCAGGAGGAAGGACAGGCGCAGCTGGACAAAACTTTCCCTCAGACTCTTGGCCCCGGCAGCCCATGTCTCGCTCTGTTTTCCAGTGATAAACAGTGGTATCGAGCTCAAGTGATTCACAGAGTTGATGACACTTTTCATGTTGTGTTTATTGACTATGGAAATGAGTCTGATGTTGACATCAAGGATGTGCGACCGCTGCCCAAAAGTCTTCTGGAGAAGGCTCCTCAGGCCTTTTTGTGCTCTTTGTATGAATTTGATGAGTCAACGGGCTTCTGGGATGACGAAGCTATTGATGAAATTTACAGTCTTTTGGTTGATAAACCACTAAGAGTAACTATATTTAATATATGTGACCACTCAGAGTTGGCAGTTCCTCATTATGCAGTGCAAATAGAGTGTGATAGAATGATTATAAATACAGAAATGAAGAAATACTGGAAACCAGTTGCCAAAGAACTTGTTTTGACAGATAGCCCTCGAACAGAAATAACCCCCAACGATAGTAAAACTGAGTCAAATGTGACACACATCAGTGTTTCAAGAGGAAATTGCCAGTACAAGGAGCCAAACTGTTCTCAAAAGGAGGCAGAAAGGGTATATGCCTCTTCTATTGCACAGCCTCACTTTTTCTGGTGTCAGTATGCCAACACAGAGGAGCTCAACGAAATAACAAGGCTTGCTCAGGAGGAAGGACAGGCCCAGCTGGAAAAAACTTTCCCTCAGACTCTTGGCCCCGGCAGCCCATGTCTCGCTCTGTTTTCCAGCGATAAACAGTGGTATCGAGCTCAAGTGATTCAAAGAGTTGATGACACTTTCCATGTTGTGTTTATCGACTATGGAAATGAGTCAGATGTTGACATCAAGGATGTGAGACCACTGCCTGAGAGTCTGCTGGAGAAGGCTCCTCAGGCCTTTTTGTGCCTTTTAAATGGATTTGATGAGTCCAGGGGTTTCTGGGATGACGAGGTTTATGAGGAATTCTACAATCTTCTGGTTGATAAACTGCTCAAAGTAACAGTGTTCAACAAGAAAGACCATTCAGAGTTGGCAGTTCCTCAGTATGCAGTGGAAGTCGAGTGTGATAAAATAATGATAAACGCAGAAATGCAAAAATACTGGAAACCAGTTGCTAAAGAACGTGTTTTCATAGAAAGCCCTCAAATAAAATCCTCCTACCAAAAAAGTCAAACTGAGTCCACAATGTCGCACCTTAGTGTTTCCAATGGAAATGTAAACACTTGCATGTACAAGGAGCCAAAGATTTCCATGAACAAGACAGAGATCGTATACGCCTCCTGCATTGCAGAACCCAGTTTCTTCTGGTGTCAGTACGCCAACACAGAGGAGCTCAACGAAATAACAAGGCTTGCTCAGGAGGAAGGACAGGCGCAGCTGGACAAAACTTTCCCTCAGACTCTTGGCCCTGGCAGCCCATGTCTCGCACTGTTTTCCAGTGATAAACAGTGGTATCGAGCTCAAGTGATTCACAGAGTTGATGACACTTTCCATGTTGTGTTTATTGAGTATGGAAATGAGTCTGATGTTGACATCAAGGATGTGAGACCGCTGCCTGAGAGTCTTCTGGAGAAGGCTCCTCAGGCCTTTTTGTGCTCTTTGTATGGATTTGATGAGTCCAAGGGCTTCTGGGATGATGAGGCTTATGATCACTTCCACAATCTTCTTGTGGATAAACCTCTAAAACTAACAGTGTTAGGCATGAAAGACCATTCAGAGATTACATTCCCTAAATATGCAGTGCAAATAGAGTGTGAGGGAGTTGTTGTGAATACAGTGATGGAGAAATACTGGAGAGGGCTGGACACAGCCCAAGGTTTGACAGAAAGCGTTGGATGAGGTTAGAATACTTTGCGTTACTTTCTGAAACTTCCGAAAGGCAATCCAAAAAATAGTAGAATGATTAGAACGTATCTTGTTTTTGGTTTTTTTGAGCTTTTCTGATTGACTGCTCTAAAAAAGATTCATGGGAAATTTAATTTATAATGTGAGGATAATCCTGTGATTAAAAATCTATCACAGTAACACCTTTTCAGGAAAAGCTAGCAACTACTGAACTGTTAATATTCAGACATATTATTTCATGTCAAAATTCAGAGAGTCACCTACTAGAAATAGAGTGATTGAAAGTACCTTTAAATGTAAAGTTTTGTTTAGATGCTATCTAATCTTTGTGTTTGTTTGTTTTCAGCTCTGGACCCAGATAAACTAATAATGTTTAATAATAATTCAATAATGAAATCCACTTCTGAAGGAGCAGTCTTGACTTTTGTGAACAAGCAATGCATGTTTGTCTTGTTAGAGATTTTATCAGCTATAATTTTGCCAACTAAATGAAATGAAGTTTGTTGTGTGTGTGTTGTTTTTTGGTCAATAAACTCTCAGTATTTACATGACTGAATAAGAAAGTGACTCTTCCATGTTTTTTGTCGGCTGCCTTTTGATTTGCCTGTTAAGTCTTTTCCTTTTCAAAAACATATATTTTTTGTTATCACCGCTAGCTAGATACTCCTTGGCTGAGTAGCTAGCTACATTTCAGGAGCAAATTAGCTTTTTGGCAGGCATAGACACACAGGCTGACACATCACTGTCAGTGCCACTATTACAAATTATATCTTATTAAAAAATAATCACGAAAATTATAGAAATAATTTATTTATAGAGTTTAGAAAAACTTCAAAATTTCTGAACATTTTCCCCTATCTTGCTGTTGTTCCCTGGCTGTTCTAAAGGGAACTAGGGCCTCTGCTTTGATAGCCATGAGTTTAGGTGTCAGTCCAAAAGAAAGTTTAGTTCATCATGCATTATGCATTGCACAAAAATGTTGACTGTATTAGGTAATAAAATGCTAATGTTTTATACTTAAAATATATGGTGCATTAAAAAAAAGTGGCTGAAATCAGATGAAGTTGTGATATGAATATAGTCAGTCTTCCGCCATGTTGGTCTGAGAGACGTTAGGCTAATGTTAGCCAAACTGTCATCTAGCTTAAATTTTCTTTACAACAAACCTTTAGAAGATAACTTAATTGATTCTCCGCGTTTTTTAACAATATTTTATAAGCACATATGCTCTTAAGCTCAGTTTCTTTAGTGTCATGTATTTAAAAGAGACACACCTGATTTACAGCAGGTGGCAGCATTACCGTAAACAGGTTCAGGATAGCAACCGGGCGCCATCTTGTTTTGGTTCCCTGTTGCTAGGCGACCCATGTAACGACCTAACAACATGACGGAGTTACATCAGGCAGCAGCAGCGGGGGATTTCGACCAAGTAGAGTCGATTCTGGTGCAAAATAAATGCCATCCCAACCAGAAGGACATCGACTGGGGCTACAAGACACCTCTTCACTGGGCAGCAGCTAAAGGTAGTTTGTGGATCAGAGGAAATTTATCGTAGGCCAGTCGTCCCCCCACCCCCACCCTCCATGCCCCTGCAGGTATTAAATATCATTAGTTTTGCTCATGTAACCCTTCAAGTACACAGCATTAATGACCTAATGTTTGTGCGTAATGTTTTATAAGTTTACAGTACATGTAGATTATATTTCTTATTATTTGTTGTTCTTTGAAGATTTTATCTTGTCTTTATCCTTTATTTAAATGTAAAGGACTAACTTCCTTATTTTGAGGCAAATTAGGCCTCATTATACTCTGAATTAATAAGATATTTGTCAGTTTTTTTTTTTTTTTTGACCGGTGCATGTAAATTAAATACCTTTTTGATAAATTACAGTATTGTAAAACACCAATAACCTAAAATAAGGTTGATAGTAAAATAAAAATTAGTCTGTTTATTAAGTTTTTAAGGTGTTGTTTCAAGTTTTGAAACTTGAATCGGAACATTTTGCATCACATTTGTTGCTAATAAAATTTCTATTGATTAACAAATTGTTGAAGGATTTTTTTTACCTCTTAAACCCTTTTGTTTACATTTGGGTCATAGATTCTGCCTTTAATGGGTAGCACATTTTTTGCTGTGTTTCTAAGTTGATTTGTTTTTCTGTTACATCCCTCATGCTCCATCTTCTTTCTTCAATCTTTTAGTTGGGGTAATAATGTACTTCTTACGGAGCAAATAAATAGACTAGATCACCAGGTACTCAATTGCATCAGGTCTGTTTTGTTTTACTTTTTACACAGGACATACAGAAACAGTCAGGATCCTCATCGAGCATGGAGCCAGGCCGTGTCTGAGGACGGAGCATGGGTGGACCCCTGCACACTTTGCTGCAGAGTACGGCCGCCTGGCTGTGCTGCGTCTGCTGCACTCCCTTCATGCACCTATAGACAAGGAGGACTGCTGTGGAGACAAGCCTGTGCGAGTGGCTGAAATATATGGACACCAGGGCTGCGTTCGATTCCTTAAAAAGTATGAAGTTAAGCCCAGTTTTCAAATTTCTCCACCACTGCTTTTATGTCGTTCTGTGAATAACATCATCTTGATTATCACATGTTTCATTCTTTATTTATATATTTTTTATTAATAAATACATAGCCCAATAACCTATACAGTGACTTTATACATCAGTTAAACTAAATAAATTACCGTTTTTTTTGTGTGTTTCAGGGCAGAATTTGAATGCCAAGCCTACCGCAAGATGGCAGCCCAAAAAGGGATTTCACTGGATGACTCAGATGAGGAGTGGTCAGAACAGGGCAAAGAAAATGAAGAAAATAATATCTCTAAAAGCAACACTCAGACGTAGGCCCGACTCACATTTACACAACACAAGTGTGTGATATCTTTGTAGCCTTTCAGTTAACAGTGTTTCTGTGTCACTACTTTAAATCTAGTGAAAAACATTGAATATACAGTATTTCTTAACCACAGTTCATGTGAATATATAAAAATGTATATTTGTGGAATGTAGTTTATGTAAGCCAAGAGTGCACATTTGAGATGATTCTCATTTCTTTGAGATTGAGTCCAACTTTGTCACACTGTTCGTAGACGATGCCGGAGCCTGGAGAGCAGAGGAGACGGATGAGTAAAAATTATTCAAAGGTCATTTTATATTGTGTTTTTTTGTTTGTTTTGTTTTGTTTTTTTACATACGAGCAAACCCAGAATGGTGCACTTACACTCTTTCTGATACGTTTCACCAATGCTTCCCGAGTCTGTAAAAAAAATGATAAAAACAGTTAACTTCTTTATGATAAACTGCTGCTGGTAATCTCATATTTAATACACAAGAATGAGAGTGATATTGATCTTATGATTTTTCTCTCTGCAACAAAGTGAATATGTATTTTTTTTCCAATATGTTTTACTATTCCTTTAAAAATCAGCTTAACTGCAGCTTCAAAAAGTTTTTTTTTCTGACCTTCAGTGGTTTAACTTCTCACCTTACTGCAGTGATGTCAAAGTGTACTTCAGGGTGTGTCAGTACACTGTGACATCACCAGTGGGTGTGGTTATAGATGCAACAGAGTATAACTTATATCACCATCAGTGATGCAGTGCATTGTTTGAAGTCAGATGTAGGGTTGGACATTAAATTGGTTATTTGTTTATTTGCATTATGAATCCCATAGTAAGTAGACTAAATTTAATCATATAACTCTTAAATAAATAAAATTACTGATCCCATAAAAAAAATATTTGAAAACAGCTACCACAACCAGTAACAATAATCCACATGTTCAATCAGTCACTATATTTCTCACAATTAAGATAAATTTTGATTAAAAAAAAAAAAAAGATTTCAGATCCAGTTGTCCAGCCCGAGACATAAGTTTCAATCAGAGAATTCAATGAAACACTCATTTTTATCCTTTAAGTTTCTTATTTAAAACTGTGATTTTTGTTTTCCTAATATTGATATTTATATCAATGAAAGGAACTGGCTTATTCTGCTTTTGATCTGTTGTGTGTCCTTTAGGTTGATTGCCTATATTTGCAACTTGACAGTTTGTTTTTTTTCAAAAAAAATCTCTTTCACTCTCAGTGCTTTTAAAATTCAAAACATGGCCCACTGCTAAAGTAACACCATGCCAATCAACATAATTTATTCAGAAAAGCAAGAGACGTTATGATTTAGGTAAGAATTTACTTTTTCGATGTAAAAGTACCTTACCAGTTTGTCTGCCATGCATGTGACTATCATAATGAACAAACCCTGTGAATAAAATGACAAGGGTTACTGAACAGGAAAAGTTTTTTACTGTTTCACATGTGTAGTGAAGGATTATATCGAAAATACCTGGAATGAGTTCAGCAGGACAAAGACATAATTGGCTGCAAAAGCTATGGCCCCTTCTGTGAGATCGAGAAGCATGACAAAAAATCCAAAGATCCAAGTCACACCGAAAACTGGAGTCAGAAAAATAACTGACCTTATGACAGTTTTGGCAGCCTTTTTTTCTTTGTCATGAGATGTCTCTATACTCTTAGGGTGATCTAAAAGCTTCATGATTACCACCAGCATAAAAAACACATTTACGAAGACAATTATACCCACCGGTATGACAAATGAAAAGATGGACCCTTTCAGAAGTCCACTATAAACCAGCCAACAGGTCTCCCTGGAGTAGTAAATGCCCTCAGCACCTATCTTATTGGCAAGAATTGTGATGACCACAATGAGGAAAGGACACACGTAGCCCAAAGCCACCGAGAACCTCAGGTAGTTTTTCTTGCTCACATTGTGAAACAGGAAAACCGCCTGGTGAAGGAGCGTGCAGCTCAGACACAACATCCAAAAAAACATGGCCAGGTAACAGAAATGCATCAACACCGCAGAGGTCACACACCAAACTCGTGGGATACGATCAGATTTAGAAGATGCTAAAAAACAACAGTCTGCAATTAGCAAACAGAGAGAAATGTTTATGTGGGCCATGTGACGTATATACAGAGTATTTGTCTTGACTACGGTGCTCCAGACTGTCATTTCTATCACAAGGGTAATAGCAAGTGATATGACCGATACAGACAGTCCGACGAAGGTTATCTCGTCTATCCCAGAGACCTTCAAAGGATGCTTGGACATAAGGATGGCAAATGAGGACAAATGTTTGCAAACACATTTACCCGTCAGGCCCACCGCCTCGCATCCGTCACCTGACCAACTCTGATTCAGATTATTCCAATACACACACTTTAGCTCAGTGTTGCGAGGCCTTTTGTTGAGCAGATTGAAATCGATTGTAACCTTAAGTGAATCAGATTTTTTCTGTCCTGTAGTTGCTGACACAACAAAGCTGTTAGTTTCGAACTCTTCATCATTGCTAGGCAAAAAATTCTGCAGTTGTCGAAAGCCGACCGTTTTTACTTCACCGGGTTCTTCACTTTCGAGAGTGATGCTGATATTGAGCACAGTGTTTGAACAGTTTGACCCCTGAGAGCATTTACTCACGGCTATCTCTAAATTTTTCTTGTTAGTGACACCTGTTATGTTTGACATTTCTACTAGTTTCTCAACGGAGCTCAGATATATGCTAGCCAATGAAAAGTTGCTTTTGCCAGCCCTTGTTTGCCACAATGTGTGAAGAGGCTCCTCCAGCATGTTGCTGGATGACTCCACAAGATCCTGCAAAGTAAAAGAAGCTTGTTTTAGTTGCAGTTGATTCGAGTAAAGCTTATATTCTTAAAGAAAAAGGCACTTCCCTATTCATTTAAATTATGAAATGAATAATAGGGTTGCATGTAAACACAGAAAATATTGAATTTATGTCATAACATGTGACCATATTGAAATAATAGTGTTGTAAAATCATTATTGGCATGCTTTAAGTTATAATCCTTAAGACTTCAGACTAAGTGAGGTTTAATATTACTTCAACTGCCGTTAAAATATCTCATCTACTCAGAAAAAATACTTTCTTTGGAGACTAGAGTTTATCAATTAACAAAGTGACTGATATATTAATGTATATTTTTCAGATATGATCACTGAATGAGGAGATCTGAGGTAGAGAGATTATGGGTTAAGAAATTAGGTTGAATGGATGGGAATCTGTGGTTGGGCAGAGGAGGGGGGGGGGGCAGACCACATGACCAAAAAGTATCAATAGCACAGTAGCACAACACAAATTGACTGAATAGCGACAGAAGAATGAATCAGAACAGCAAGGTTAGGAAGGTCGATCAATAAATATTTCGAGATTCTCTCCCATGCTCTGAAGAAGAATGGATGCAAAATGTGGTGTGTAAATAAAAAGTTTTGCACCAAATAATCAGTAAGTTACATAAGAAGTGTGCAGCCTGTCATCTGAACAGCAGACACAGACACCTCTTATTTTTTCATTATTTTCCGTGATATTTACATCAAATCCACTGGAAAATGCAGGAAATAACATGTCCAACCGAAGCATTTTTTTATCACTTGTAGGACAGAGACGAGAGCAAAGCATTTCCTGTTGTGTATGCACAGTAAAAGTCACTTTGTTATTCTCCTTTTTTTTTTTTAAATGTAAGGTGAAAGCAGTGAAAGCTTGACATTTTTTATTGGTTATATAACTTAATGCAGGTAAACAGTAGTTTTGATATTAAAGGTTAGATAATGATGAATAACATGACACAAGTTGTTTCCTCCAAAGCCCTCGTGTGTTTTAAAGCATTTTTAATCCAACACAGGATGGCAGACTCCACCACAACAACGAATCTACTATATAGAGAGAACGTCACTGAAATGTAAATATGTCTATTAGCTTTTAAAGAAAACTTACAGACTATTGACAGAGTTTTTTCTGATTATAAAATCTTTATGGTTTTAAATGGAAATGAAAAAATTCAAGTATTTCACTTTTCGTGTGTATATCCATTGAAATCCATTAATAACATTCAAAAAATAATAATAATAATCCAAAAAATCTGTAATACTCACTTCCGATGTTGATTCATTTGGAAGCAGGTGACTCTCTTCACTCATGATATAGAGTATTTCAACAGACGTGTTCAGGTTGGCGAAAGTGCTGATTGTCTCGGTGTCCCTCGTGACATTCTCAAGGGTTGAAAATACATGTGCAGCATTTTCATTTGGTGAGCCACGTCCAGTACTAACTTCCTGTAACATCCACAATGATTTATGGGTGAATAATTGTGTCAAAATCTATTTTGTATCTACCACTAGGGATTTCAACTCCTACAAGTTGAGGCTATTATTGAGGAAAAAACAGGTACATTTTTCTGTAGAATTATATTATCTTTCTGCCGTCTGTAGAGTACAGTTTCTTTAACTTGCTCTTTTCTGTTTTGCTGCTGTGAAATGTTTCGATATGAATCACTGAAATGATAAATGATTGAGATCTCATCTTATAGCTGTCAGTTTTGAGATTTAGGCTTACTTGTGCTTTATTCAGCAACTTCTTTACGCCTGAGTTCACACAATATTCAACCTCTGGTTCCCATGTTGCCTCTGTAGAGCTGAAAAGATAAGTCAATTAATTAGAGGATACACAGAAAGTTAATTGTGAGCATACATAGTTTTCAATTAAGTGTATTTTTCACTATTTCGTAAACAGTCTGTAGATCAAACAATTAATTGATTAATCAGAAATGTCCTTAAAAACATCACTCACAGCCTTACCCGTTATTGCATTTCCTTTCTCTTTGTCCAACCCCTTTTTTGCATTTTAGTTTTGCAGTGAATGTAGCTTTGGTAACTTCCCAGTCGTCTGCAGCCTTGCAGAATTGATCACCTTCTGTTTTCAGGAAAGATTAAAGGTTGATTTATCATTTGTTACATATGTTAACTTCAGGAGAACATGAAGTAAATGAAATTCTGTAGGTACATAAAATATTTCCTATAGAAATGTTTGCTGTGTCCAAAGTCACTTCCTCAATTACTCATTCAAAATTGACCTTAACAGTAAAGCCTTAGGTAATACTTTTTACTATCGCGCTTTCCTTTTTTAAGTATCTTATTTAATTTACTTTCCAATTACTTTTAAACAGTTATTTGTTTATTTTTTTAATCAGATCTAATCTTTTTGTTTTGTTTTGTTTTCAGAGCCTAATCCCAGAGCTTTTTCCAGTGACTACATAAACATGTGTCCCTTTCTCATCCAAAATTTGTGACCAGAGAAAAAAAAAAAGAGCAACTTTAATTAAGTCATTAAAAAAAAAGAGGTTTTGAATACAGCAATGCACTTTTGCGGGATTCACAGCTAAATGCAATGTACATGCCGTGAACAGTATAATTTTCATTTGAATGCCCATTCAAAGGCAATTAACTCCAAAAAAAAGGCACTAGTTGACCATATTTCCAGCAAATTTGTAGTGAGTTTGGACATAGCCGCTGTTTTCTGAAAATGTTTTAATAAAGACTTAAACTTACCATTTATGACATGAATTTCAATTGATGCATTTCTCTCTTGACTGCAGTTGTTCTTATAAGTGCATGTCACCTTTGGTATTGGCCTGGTCAAGTTACAGCTGACGAGTATTTGAGCTGCATGAACAACGAATCCGTTGGCAGAACCTGCAAAGGTGACATATGCACGTCATGTACGTTCATAAGTTTCCAACAAGGATAACTTTAAAAGAACGAGCAAAGAAGAAAACATGAAGAACATGTACTTACTAGGATCTAATTGTACAAAACTTCTTTTGGGTTCATTGCTTGTCCATGTCACATGGTAATTTTCTTTTCTCTGCTTAGTCTCACACCGGACTTCGACTAGCACGTCTTTTAAACCGTTTAGGCATTGTGGGAAACTTGGACTTGTGGTGATCGCAATTTTTGGCAAGAGGATTAAATCCATTACAGCGCTGGCTTTGTGGTTTATGGTGAATGAATTAGAGACAATACGGTAAAGACAAGTGTATTCTCCTAAAAAAACAAAACAAAACAAAATAGGGGTGGATTTGTGTTTCTATATGTCAGGCTGTACAGTATACAACATTCACTTGTACTCTCACTGGTGCTATAATGTCACCTGAAGTAACAGTACAGAAGTATTTGCCACAATATGTTCTTAAAGTATTAGAAGTAAAAGTATTCATAAAGCGCAATTATTTCTAATAAATGTACTGGAATGAAAAATTAAACATGGTGGTGTGAGATGTTATGGTAATACTCAAGTGAAGTATGAGGACTTCAAAATTGCACAAGCACAACACTTGTGTACTGACTTTTTACCACTAATTACTCATTTACACGCCCACTGTCGGGCAACTCTCATGCTAAATATGTTAAATGTAAATACAGTAGCTAAAACAAGCGTACCTTCCCAGGGTCCTGTTATGTGTTTGATTGTCACGTTTGTCCCCTTTGGACCGACTGTCACATTCGACTCTGTGCCATTATGTATTTCATACTCGCTGTTTGCTCTTTTTAGCTGCCACACTGGAGTAGGATTCAGCTGCTCCTTCACTGTGCATCTGAGGTTGGTCATGGTGTTGTAACACACAGGGTTGGATGGCATTTCTAAATGAACAACACCTGCAAAAAGTAAGAGTCAAATCAGTATAGAAAGTTTAGAAAAGCTACAGCCAGAAGATATGCTTTGTGAATATACTTTCTTATGTTTACAGTCTATAACTTCACTTACAATCAGAATAAAAGTTATTATTTTATGTTAAAAAAGTAAAAAAAAGTTCCATTTTTGTAGTAGTAACTTAATAGCGTTTTGTTTTTCACTTTTAACAACAATTATTGGACAAAAACAAGCTAAGCAGCATTTTAGTGACGGTTTTAATTATTTGGCAGTTGAGTCATTATTTAGTTAAAACCTATCTTAACTTTCACTTAAACTTAATCCTGCATTAAGTAATTTAATTTAAAAAAATTACGTATGCAGCAGACATATTTGAAGACTTTCTGTCCACCTGATTATTTAAAGTAGCATATTCACAGTTTGACATTTCTCTAAAACCTGAGAAAAATCCCAAAGTTTGTCACTGCAAGCAACATCATTCACATAAAACACAATAATGTGGTCCTTATTTGTAAAAGTACATCGAAAACTGCATCTTTAAATGTAATGGATTTAATTATTAAGATAACGTTTATGCTAGCAAAAGGCACAGCACCGCTTTAAGCTAAATGCTAATGTCAGCATGCTAACATGCACACAGTTACGCTGCTGATGTTTAGCGGGAAGCATGCACTGTGTTCATCTTAGCTGTTTATTGGTTTAAAAAAAACGATGGAACAATGAAAATAATGACCTGTGGAAGAGGAAGAGTCAAGGAATTAGCAAAGTTATTACACTTTAACCTGCGGAAAACATGAATGTTTGACCAAACTTTATGACAGTCCATTTAACAGTGTGCACCTGAAAAAAAACGTAGTATTTACTGAGATAATTCAGTTGGAAGCAAAGTGGTCGACCGACTGATCAAGACAGTCCTAATTGTTAAAATGAGATCTAGATGTGTTAAGAACATTCATGTATAATTAAAGACCATATTTAAAGAAGTAAAACCACAATTCAGTAAAAGGTTCAATCAGTCTTAACAGATGCATTTCATTCTACATTAGATATACTTACCTGTTGTATCCAATTTAAACGATGATGACAGTCTTTTGGCCAGGTTATTTAGTACCCTGCTGAGATCTTGGGACTTGACTTTGTTAGCAACTGTGACCTCAAAATCTGCTAAGATGCTTCCACGTCTTCAGTAAAAAAAAAAGAAAAAGAGATTCAAGTCACACATTCAAAATCAGAAAAATAACAGAAATTATTTAATATAAACATGTAATATATGTAAACAAAGAACAAAATATGTAAACAAAGCATATACCTGTAATTGTCAATTGTTAAGCTATCAAATCCCTTCAAAGTGCTGTACTCTTCTTTCATCTGAAAGGCAACAACTCCAAGCACTGAGTAAATGCTCACAGACCAACAAATTACGAGCAGAAGATAATGCGTAATTTAATAACCAATGTGCCTTTTATTTACAAATATGTGTTTTCACCTCCGTCAACACTCTTTTACTGCAATTCTGAAACTGTTCAGAGTCCTTCTTTGCCAGGCAGTCTAGATAGTCATCTTTCAAAGAAACTGATCCGTTTATGGTAACTGTAAAGAAAAGAACGTGTCAGTTTTTGGACGCTTTGAATAATTGATACACAAAAATACACACATAAATACACGTGCAAACACAGTGGGGTAAAAAAAAACCAACAAATACCTGTGTCACTGGAAACACACATGTGAGAAGAGCCTTTTTGGAAAGTGCATGTGTTTTTGTCATGACATTCTGGTTTAGATTGACTAACTTTATCACTCCATATGTGGTCTGGTTCACAGTGACATTCTGTGTCGGACGACTTATTCTGACAAGCTGATTAGGAACAAACAAAACAACAACAACAACAACAACAACAACAAAGGGATCAGTTGTTTCTTTTTTTTCAATGAAATCAATCAGAACATTCAGTATTTGAAAAATTAAAAATTGTTTACTTGTTGTCTTCTGAAGATCGTCGATAAACAGGCTGTTGCCACTCACAAAAGGTTTCAACAAGTTAGTGATGTTTCCGATCGCATTTTTGTCGATAGTCAGTTTGACGTAATACATTTGTGTCGAATTGTCTGAACCATAAACCGCAAAACAGACAGACAGACATCAGCTCCCATGCAACACTTTTCAAAATGTCACATACATGCTATATGTTTAAACACGATGTTATGCTTAATTTGGACCTAAAAATACAAATTATGTTACCTTTTCCAGTAGCCTGTCAAAGTCATGAGAAAAAAAATCATTTAATTAGATGCCAATAAATTGTGTTTTAAGATATAATGTGCAATTTCATGATAACAGGTGTACCTGAGAGATGTTTAGTCCCAGGAAATAAATATATAATATAAAGAGCCACATCCTGTTCCTGAAGATAAGAACATAAAAAGTCATTTTGCGCTAAGAAAAGTCTAATTGATAGTGTGATGAAAGCTTACATACATTTTTCAAGAAGTTTAATGCTGCAATACTGACATATTTTCATTATCATAAAGATTTAAAAAAATCTTTGGTGTACAAACTACATTAACAACAATGTTGTTACCTAAATAGTAAATGTTAGATACTAGCAATAAAATTATTATTATTATTATTATTATTATTATTATTATTATTAATAATAATAATAATAATAATAATAATAATAATAAACATGATGCATGTGGGGTTTTTTTTAAAAAATATATGGCATGTG
>JAQMCX010000015.1:5210032-5259401 GCA_029814765.1 Acanthurus leucopareius
AATAATAATAATAATAATAATAATAAACATGATGCATGTGGTGTTTTTTTTAAAAAATATATGGCATGTGTATAATGAAAGATAATCAGCTGACCTGTTTCACGGCGGAGCCTCACGATGTTAGAAGAAACCCGTCCGTCCCCAGAATGACAGCAGCTCACCGATGGAGCGGTTTCTTCTTCCTTTAAATGGAAACAAACATGACACCAATTCAGGTTCCACTGAATACTACAGAGCATCGTCAGTGGCTGGTTTAGCCCATGTACATGCAAAAATGCAAACAGTAATATGGGGCTCATTTGACTTTCAAAAATGGAGACTTCATTGTAGTTGTGTCATGATGGAGTTGGACGTCTGCCTTTAAAAACAAAGTGCACTGTGTCGTATGTTAGCAGAGACAAAGCAGATATTTTGGCCAGAGTTCAAACTGCAGACCTAGCTGAATTTATTAAGGAATTAATTGATTTTTATTTTAGGTTTCTTGGGTTAATCACCAAAGAAAGACAGAAGGGGAGAAAAGAGGTCAGTGAGAGGCATTATTACCTTCAGGTCAGCAGGTCAATTGGACTTTGTTGACTCTGGACCCAGCATAAATGTTACTGATTGAATGACATTTATGTATGATTCAAACTTAGTTCCGATATTTATGAATGTAAAAGTATTTGTGTTGATGTTTGTAGAAGTGCAGTAGTGGTCAGCTAACATTTAATGAAAACCTGTGGCAGAACTACATGAAACAGAGACAAAAAAAAGTACCTAATAATGTTCAGTGCTTTGTAATTAGAGCAATTAACATTTACTTTATACACTGTATTGACCGGCTGGAATTATTATAAACCCTTTTGTTTAATTTCCATAAACAGCCACCATTACAGATGAAAATCTGACTGACTGAGACACAAATGTTCAGAGTTGTGGTAAGATGTGTTAAAGTTTTAGTCACGTTTCTTTAAGTCACGTTGCCAGACTTCCTTCCTCAGTTTCTGGCAGGTGTTTCTGCCAAAGTTAGCCATTGTTGACAAGACCTGCAGTTACCTAATAAAATGAAAATGCAAATTTCTCCAAGTCTGAACACTGTTGGAAACATCTCGGACACTGTAAGTACACAGTGCACATCCTTTTTCTTTTTTTATGAATGCTAAAGGTTGAGTTGTTTTCTTCATGTATGAAAAATGAGGTGTTTGTCCCTTTAATGTTGTGCTCTTGAAGATGGGACATATTTGTTTGAGTCATCGACAAAACCAACATTTTTCTACAAAAAAATCTTTAATCCTGATCAGAATTTTTTTTTCAGATTGAGCTGTAACACAAACAAAATTCACAGACTCTTAAAAAAGGTAGTATGACACATTATGACATGAGACCATTCATAAAACCGCAGCGCTGCTAACCGTTTGTCAAGTATACAGTTTTCACACATTTCCATATATACATGTACATACGACTGTAGATACATTTAGGTTAAAACAGAACAGTTTTTTTTTCATGTACACATACAAAGAACAGCTGAATGTGATTCAGATGACAAAACACTGTATTTAAATCAAACTTTTTGATCAAATAAAAACCCATAACAAGGTTCAGCTGCACTCATGTCTCTGCTCAGGGACATGATGACGACGATGATGTGAGCAGATTAAAAACAGAAACCGCAGTGTTCACTGAGCGCCGTTCAGCTTCGGTCTCGCTGCAGCGTTTGACAGTGCAAATTCAAAACGACGTCCTTCATCACAAAGCAAAAGCAACAAAACAAGAGGTTAAAAAAAAATTGCATGTCTAAATTTGTAGTCCTAGTGCTTTGTTTAAAAGACGTTTTAACAGTTTTCCAGTCAAACATGAAACTGTGATGTCACACGGCAGTTTCACGCTCAACAAAAGGTGTTTGAGACCCAGGAAGAAAACTGTCCGTCTCTTCCTGCGATGACTCGTCCTCTTGAGCGAAGGCCGAGCCGTTGCTTTCTTTGTGTTGTCTTTGGTTTGCTGAGAGCTTTGAGAATAATTCAGTAATAAAAAAAATGTTAATGTGGAAGAGGAAATCAATTAAATGAGAATTAAGAAAGTCTCTCAAGCATGATCTCTAGATTTTGACATAAAGAGACAGAGACAGTGCATCCAAAAAATGAAAAAATGACCAAAATGTTGATCCGATTTGGTTGTTTTTTTATTCCATGTCTATTTCTGTATTAACATTTACCTGCCAGCATGCCAGATAACCAGAAAATCCACCTGCATTTGATGCGTAGCAGTCGTTCACTTCAGACCTCGATAGAAATCTGTTTCCAAGGCTTTTATTTAAATATTGATTTTTGGATTTTATGAATTTGTATTGGATATAAAAAATAAAGCTTGAATGGAAAATCTATTTTTTTTTCCACCAAGATTATAAGAGAATATTAAGCAGGAAGGTTTCAGATGTTGCACATCCTGCAGTTAAATGTCATTATGTTACTTGCCGTCTGTCCTGGAGGAGTCACACAGCAGAACTTCTTTTTAAGGTGTTCGGGTAGAAAACAGAACAGTTTTCCTAACAAGGGATAAACTGTGCCTGGTGTAACATCCTCTTCTTTCATGGGACCTGAAACAAAGTCATTCATCAAACATTTCACAGTGAGATAAGTTCTAAATTAGAGGGAGTTTGTGAACAGATGAGAGCTCGCCTACCTGTGAGGAAGCTGATGATAAGGCCTATTAAAATGACTGTGAAGCAGCTGAAGCCACTGTACCACATGTAGGACAACGAATAAAACCTCCTGAGTCCGGTGGGTCGGCTAAAGAGTGAAGAAAGAGAGAGGGGATTACCACGTGAAATGACCACAGCAAAGGCAGAAGCGGCTGTGCTGCCTGCGTGTCTCACACCTCACAGTGACGTTGCTGAACGCCGTCTGAATGGCAGCAGTCACGTTGCCTGACATGGCTCTGCAGTCGCGTGGCAGCGACCTCGCGCCGGAGCTGCGAGTGACGATGCTCCCGATGCCGACCCAGAAGGCCATGGCGAGACCTGCCCCGAGACCCGCCACTGCTCCCTGGAAACAAACAAAACAAACAGTGAGCACAGATACAGATGAGAAGATGACAAAATGAATAAAGTTACCGGAGGTTTACGTTCGTTTGATAAAAGGACGGAGGTGCAACATACAAATGTCCAGTAAAACACATCTTTGCTAAGGACATGAAGACTAATATGTAGAATGTTTGTATGAGATGAGATGAAGGGGAGACACATTTAATTGCACTTAAAGGAAAAAGAATGCAAACTGAAGCTGTATATCCACCTGCGGAAAAAATTAAATATAATTACAATGAATAAATATAAAAATATAAGGCTGATTGGTCCAGTGGTCACTCAGATTAGCTATAAACAAATACACTGAGAGACCCCCTCCAGGTTTATATCTCACAGACATTAATTCTAATAAATAAATTCTAATAAATCAACATTTAATACTCCATTCAGTGTCATGAATAACTCTCCGCCTGATCTCATTCATGTAGTTCAACTCACAGCAGAGTTGGCCCAGGGGAAAAACATCCCGAGACAAAACAGACCAAGAACAGGACCACCGACCATCCCGAAGATTTTCAAAGCCACCTGCAGTTCGAGCACAATAACAGTGAGTGCAAATCTATCAAGAAATGCTGTTTCTTGTTTGATAAAGGCTGTGTGCTTACTTGTAGGACTGAATCTCCCATCAGGTGGGTGAGATAGGCCATGGCCAGGCACAGCAGCCCGTAGGACATCGCTTATCGAGGAGACACAGGTAAAAAAAACTTTAGCACAAATGCAACATTATCATGTGGCTCTGCACTTTGTTTTATTTGCTGTATTTTCAGCCTGAGAGAGCTGACCTAAAGCTTTGGACAGCAGGGTTGCTCTTGCTTCTGTCATGGCAGGGAAATGTGGTTTGATGAGGTCCTCCATCGTCACAGTGGCCAAAGAGTTAAAAGCAGATGAGATGGTGCTGCACAGGGAGAGAGAAAAAAAATAAAAAAACGTGGTTACAGACATCTTTAAAATACACGAAGAAGCAATCAAATGTACAATAACATCAAAACTTCCAAATTATCACAGCATTTGAAAGTTTACATCACAGAGAAGCAAGAAAATTACATATTTATTTTATTATAGTTGCACTTAAAAGCCTTTTGCACACACATTGTGACAGACATGTAGAAATGGAATAAAATCTTTAAACATAGATGCACTGCAAAAAACATTTAGAGTAAAGAGCTGCATTTGAAATTTATGATTATACACTTCGTTATTATACACATGGATGAAAATAATGCAGTCTAATACAACAATCCTGCAAAAAATGATTCCCTCTGGAAGGTTATGATGATTATTTTTTGTTTAAACTGTTTAAAAGAGGAGTCAGTTCAGTGTTGGAGGCTGAAATCTGTGGCGGTTTTGCGTTAGACTGCATAAGGTGTAGAATTAATGTTAGCCAAAGAAAAAAACTGCAATAAAATGCACTTGATTAAAACTCTGCAGGTTTCAAATATGACAAAGTGAAACAACAGACATTTACTGAAAGAAACTTCTGCTCGAATCCACTTCACTGACCTCTACGACTTCACTGGGGTGAAGAGCCAACAATCTGAAATGTGAGAAGTTCACCACTAAATATCTGCCTGTGTTACTGAATTCTCTACAGCCTGTTTTGATGATCACATGCTGCTTGAATGACAATTACTGCACAAACACAAAAGCAGCTTAGAACCAGGTGTGATTGCTGGTTGCAGTCCAAGAGCTCAGAGATACTGATATGCTGACTGATGGAACGAAAGATAAAATGTTTCATGTTCAGAATTTGCTTGTGGATGCCGGCGTGCTGACAGTTAATGTCTACCTCATTTAAAAAACAAAACACAGGCTGACCTGAGCGCTGCACTGAATAAACAGGCGATAAACAGTCCAGGCAGTCCGGGCAGACCCTGCAGCATGTCCATCACAAAGTATATCACCATCTGCAGAAAACAAAGTGCAAGTGTAAAATATGCAAATACTTATGTTGCTGTGGTTTTATTGTCAAATAAATGTGCCATAGAAGGTTTTACAAACCTCTGCATGAACTAAACTTTTATCCATTATACTCATTCCTTTGATATCAAGGAAGGCAAAGAAAAAAAAACTGGAAAGGAGAAATTTTCTCCCAATTTCTTAAAATATGAAGCAGCCGATTCAGCTGATAGAGACAGTAAAAAGAGGGAATAAAAGACTGAAACTCACTGCATCTCTCGACGAGGTGCCCAGCTTGTCGGAGGGATCTTCTCCACAGTAACGTGCAAACATGACCAGTCCCATCACGCAGCTCAGAGCCAGAGCCAGCTGCAGGGAGGGGAACACCATGTAGCAGGACCTGCAGAGAGGTGGGAACGTGGTGAAAGAGGTGATTATCTGACCTTTATATCTTTTATTATTCTGTGTCAGTGTCCTCTGGTGAGAAAAGGTGACCTCAAACGCATCTTTGACCCGTCTGTCCTGCTTTATCTTGTCACTTACAGACAGGTAGATTTGGAGCAAATTCTTGTTTACGATGCAAATTCAGGACAGAGTGATACTAGACTTTAATACATGGCACATTGAAGGCTGTGGATTTACATGAACTAACTAATAAAGCTGTTTAAAGATTATGCAGTGCGAACGGAAAAGAAAAAGGAAGTATTTTTTCTATCCTGAGAACAAACAGAAAACCCTTTGTGAAAACAAACCAATGGAAATCTTCAGTCCTCGTACCTGACAGCCTCTTTCTCTGTGCGCGAGCTGAGGTATCTTTGGACCTGAGCCTGGTTCACTCCATACAGGGACAGCATGAGGAAGACACCACCAACCCCCAGAGTCCAGAAGGTGTGTCTCTCTGTAGGATCAGGGTTTAGACTGAACACGAGAGATTAGAGACAGTTTAGAGAAAATACTTAAACACTGAAGGAACAAGTCTTCTCTTAAGCAGAATTCCAGTTACAATAAGCAAAATGTGCATGGGAATTCATCTCTATGTTACAGAAATCGGACTGTAGTGAGTAGTGCAGTGTAGTGTCGTGCTGGGCAGTATGACCAAAATTGTATATCACGGTATTTTTCAAAATTATATCGGTTTCACGGTATATGACGGTATTTTCTTTTTTCATGCACGATTGGGCCAGTCATGCATGAAAAGTCGTGCTACGCTTGCAAAACGTAAATAGCAAACGTACGTATGCCGCTACATTTTGCAAGCTGTTCTGTTCCCAACGTTATGTACGCTACACACACATCAGTATTGGGGTATCTGAAAAATTCATATCATTAAAAAAAAAAAAAATTTCGGTATTCGGTATGAACCGGTATACCGCCCAGCATTAGTGTAGTTTTTGGCATTTATTTGAGCGTGAGTGTCATCCTGATCCAACTATCTGAACGATACAACCTGCAGAATTTTAATCAAAACGAAAATACAGTTGCTGCTTTTATTGATTGATCAAATTGTACAAAAACCGGAGAAACTGGCTGCCTTTTGCTTCTTTAGAGAGTTTGCTATAAAAAAACCCCTGCAGCCTCTTGGTTCTTGATGCATTATAGCTGAATTTCATTTAACTCAAAAAATGTGTTTAAAAGTTGAGCATAACTCAGATTTACACAGCACCCAAACCTTTTTGGAAACAGGGTTGTACATTCTGTTTGTCTACATCTTAAGAAAATCCAATAATACTCGAATACTTCCTGTCCTGTGCAATAAGTAAAGGTTTTCCATACTCAATGTAATCAAATGTGTCTACATAAAACATGAAGAGAAACATCTTTTCTTTGATTTAAATCTTGGATTGATATTGACATTTGCAGAACTAATTTCACCCTCAAAAATATGAACCAATGATAATTTATTTGTGTACAAATTTACCCTTCTGCTCCTAATTCAGGTAAATCTCCTACTAAACCACATTATGGACTCACTCGAGAGCAGAGATGCGGTTTCCTTCCCAGGCTTTCCTCCAGACTTCAGACACTCCTCCGGTCTGCAGCACTCCAACCACGATGACAGCCAGCTGTCCTGCAAACATCACAAGAGTCTGGAAGACGTCTGTCCAGATGACGGCCTTCAAACCTCCCTGTGAGGAACAGATGAGACACAAAGGACTTAATTTGATACATGCTAATATGTTCTTTATCAAGATGCTATATGCCTAAATTAACAGGCATATCCTTCGCATTTACCCTTAAATATTAATGCATGATATCTCTACAACATAGGCTATTAATAATGAGCTATTTGAGTGGTTTTTGAGTGGTAAAATACAACATTAAATGTTAATTAAAATGACCTTTAATAACTCACAATTGTTGTGTACAATGTGCACACTAGTCCAGTGGCCAGCACTGCTCCCCATAATTCAAATCCAGTAACTGAAAGAAACAAAAACAAGAAACAAAGAAACACACTGAGCCACAGATCTCACCTGTTCAAAACTCCTGACCCAGTCTGAATGAAATACATGAACGTTTCATACCTGCATTTAGTGCAAAGGCTGGAGTATAAACACAGACTCCCATATAAACAACCTGCAGCAGAATAACAGACAAATCAGAGAGGATCTACTTTATAATGATGTATAAAAAAAGATCTTGATTTTCTTGTATTTGTGAGGTGTTTTTAGGGATGCATCAACTCTGTCCACTGAATCATTATCAGTGTGAGAGTTAGATGTAAAGATTGACGGCACTCTGTTGTCTGCATGTTATCCAAACATGGATCCAACTAAACACTTTTCTGTGACTACATCCTGACTGCTTGGGACTTTGCCCATAAAGGTGACACTTTTCTGAAGAGTTTATCAGCTAAAATATCATGTAGAGGTGTTTTTTTAAGTGTGTAGTTTAGAGAATAGTACAGATTCAGGATGAAACTGACAGAGAGTCTGAGCTCTGAGAGCAAAAGGTGCTTTTCCAAATCTGTCAGCTGCTTCAGCACCACGGACAGCACCATGGATTTATCAATACACAGCAGAGTTTGGCCACTTATATTTCAAAATCACGGTCATGGATTTGAACTTGCACAAATCTCAGTCAGATTAAGTGTGAACAAGTCATGCAGACAAAACTAACATCTTCAACTATACAACCCCTCTGCACCTGCACTCTTTCTGCCACTAGGAGGCAGGGTGGCAGGATAACAAGGGGGTGCAGTTTTTGTCATTTCACTAACAAAGACGATGTTTCTCCGTTATCACCTACTGCATGGTTGGTGGTATGTGGAAAGCTGTGAAGTGAAAGTGAAGCATGTGAAGTGTTGTACTCACCGTCTGAAAGATGAAGGTCAAAGTACCACAGATGCGCACTACTTTGCCAAAGCGCAGTTCAAGATACTGTGAGACAAAACAACATGAGAACTGGAGGTCATGAAGGATAAACACCTCGAATACCAACTGATTACGATTCGATCCTAATGAAACTGCTCCGTCACACCTGGTAGGCACTGGAGAGCCGCAGTCTGTACAAAACTGGAATGAAAACATGAGCAGGAATGAGGAGGCCCAGGATGTAGGCGCAGCCGATGAACCAGTACTGAGTACCGTGCGTGTAAATCTCTGCTGGTACGCCGATAATCGCCACGGCTGACTGGAATGAGGCGATAAGTGACAGCGAGACAGGAAGACAGCTCATGCTTCTGTCTGCCATCAAGAACTCCTGTGTGGTGCGCTGGCGTCCACCTGAAAGAGCGTGGTACAGCCCAATGCCCATGGAGGCAGCGAGCAAGACTGCAAATATCACATAGTCTGCAACAGTGAAGTGCTTCTGGTCGGACGGGTCCATCCTGATTGTCTTTAGGTCTCGCCTGCAGTTGGAGAAGCTCTGGTTCCCCTGCAGTCACACAGTCGGAGGGATTGGAAACGTTTTTGTCCACACCCATCAGTCAGGAGAGTCCAGCAGCCTTGAAAACGAAAACACTGATTAAAAAAATCTGTGTGTGTGTGAAAGAGTCCGTTTGCTGACATTTTTCCACAATCAGTCAAAGATGAAGCCTGTTGTTGGACTCCATTAAATCCTTTTTAATAAAAACAAATCACTTAGCATGCCGGGCTAAGAAATAAACCTCAAACTCTTCCTCATTCCACATTCCAACTGAGCTGTTTAAGCAGATTTCTGTTTCTTTCCAAACAGATAAGACAGAAGGAGAAATCACAGCCATCTCTGCGGTCACTGCTGCTCGAAGCAGCGAAGCATTGCTGCATTAGATAACCTCCTGTCAACTTTCCCCTGCTTGTGCTGTTCCAAAAATACTGACCCCCAGTTTGGTCACGGGAGGTCCCGTGTCACTCAGCCGTCTGCTGCCTTTGTGTATACTGCAGCACAAAGACAAACAGCAGCAACCAATCTCTGAGGACTTTGAAGGTCAAAGGTAGCAAACAGGTACAGATGGTGCTGAGAGTCATGTTGGAGATAAATATATTAGTTTGAAAATGTTAATTTTTAATTTTAAAGTGAATTTTCTATAAAATAATAAAAAAAATTGTTGATAGATGGATTGATAATAAAAAAACTTAGTTTTAGCCAAAAGAAGAGGAAGAGGAGGAGGAAGTAGAAGAGAAGAAGAAGAAGAAGAAGAAGAAGAAGAAGAAGAAGAAGAAGAATATATAATCACATTCTCTCAAACTAAGGATGCAACTAACAGTTAATTATATTTAATATATAAACATTTAATTTCACTATTATGTTCTTCATTAATCCATGAATTTTGGACTTCAAAGTAGAAATTTGAATTTCAGAAAACTGAAAAATATCCCTCACAACTTCCAAGGGATCAAACTGATTTCTGAAAAGGTCTTTTTCTTGAGAAAACCGGCATATTCTCATATTTGAACAGCTAAAACTGATTATATTATTTTTATTTGAACAATAACTCAAGTGTGATTGCCAAAGTAGAAGCCGATTGAATTTTTTGTTAATCAGCTATTTGATTTTTTTGACTGACTAGTTGCACGAAAACCTAAACATGACTATTGGAAACATCACAATGCACTATAAGGTCTCCATAATTAACGCAGAAATAGCCAAATTAAAAGGGGGTTTACTTCACTTGAGGATATTACGGCGCGAACATTGTCCGTATAAGTTATAAATAACTAAATCAGTGCTATTTCTATTCCTCTGCTGACATAAATATGGCCTAAGTGAGAAAATTGAGCTACCCTTCATTCAGGGACCCTAAATAACTTCATCAACAGCTGCTTAACTTGAATAAACATGGGATAATGTTAACAGGAATCCCATCTGAAAATGTAATTAAGTGAGATACAAACGAGTTAATGAAACAACATGACACATACTCACCTTTACACGCCTGCGCTCTTGATATCCGGGTGAGGCTCGCTGTCACTCACACCATGCTGTTTACAGGGACATTCAAGAGCGTTGTGTTAGTTTAAAAAAACTTTATTGATAACTTTCTCGTGAAAAGCAGAGACTGCAGATAACAAACCGCGATCATTCTCTACACGATGAACTCTGTTTCACCTCCTCTGCTGTGCTCAGAAAGCATTTTGTAAGCCAACCACCTGGCTAATCTCTCCGTCCATGCTCCATGTGATCACAAATTGTTTTGGATCTCTTCCGGGGTGGAAGCTGTGGGCGGGGCTACAAATGATGACGCAGAAGCCGCGAAAATCAAATATCCGCGACGTTTAGCGATTGTTTTCATCAAAACAGCCACATTAACTAACACTAAGTAACTAAAAAGACTCGAAAAACATGGACGGAGCGTCTGCGACAGGTAACTCAGACAGTTCAAAGCTAGCTTACAGCTACCGCTTGACTTTAGCTTTACTGCTAACGTTAGCTAGCAGCTTGTGTATAACTTTGTTGTGATGCTTCGTAAGCTAATGCTACCTGAAGCTAGCACAGTAAATGCAGTTTATGAACATAGTATTAACATATTTAATCGATGTCGCTTGAGAGTTTATGGGCATGTTTATTAATCCACAGGTGTTTTGAGTCATCTAACTCTGCTGGAGGTTCAGGCAAGAAGCCGGAAAAGTCAACCTCAGCAGCGGAGTCGTGTGAGGGAGCTGAAAGCTAAAGTCGAAGCGCTGAGGATCCAGAAGGACCAGCTGACGGCAGAGATGGAGACACACTTGGTGGGATGACTCAGATGATGACAGCAGAGTTTTAGTGTGCTGAGTCAGTTGTGAGGACAAACAATCTTTGTATACATCGTGCAAGAGTTATAATTTTATAATGCTATAATGCTCCATACACTTAGTCGTCAGTTATCTTGGTACAGTGAAAACCAATGTAGTCCGTAAAACAACAACCTGCTCAGTGTTATAAGTACTAATAAAAATTTCCATTTCATGCATCTTTATGCTTAATTTTCACCACCATTTGGCTGCAGATATTATACTATATTTTTTCCATAACCCTCCTGTCAAGCAAAAACCATGTATCTCCATACTTGATGATTTTGAATTGAATTTTTTCATGAAAATTAAAGAACTCCCTGCAATTTCCCTTTCTTCTTAAGCTAAATTAAGTTTTTACAGTCCTTGAAAAGTTGACTCCTCCCATTATCTTGCAGATTAATTGCTGTTGATTAAACAAATTACACATTAATGCAACAGTAGTATTAATCCAAAAAACACTGGGAGGGAACAGTTTTCAACATACTGAGTATTTAAACTTTTAAAATTCAAAGTAAATTTTGCTGAACACCTCACTGTCTGCACCAACTGTACTCGTAAATGATAAATACATGCAGTGAACAGAGTATATTCCATACCATAAATGCACTGGATATACAAAGTGTTTATAAAACATACTTTTAAAACAAAAACACTAGTACATCTACTGTATGTTTGTGGACAACTCTATGCATGTATTTTTCTGTACTTTTGGTAATGATCAACTGAGAGCCCGTCATTATCACCACATACCATTTTTTGACTTCATAAATGCTTGAAATCCCTGCAGACAGGTTCAGTAATATGGAAATACGACTGGCTGTTGTGGCAGTTACAGCAGCACATTAATGCAAATGAATTTGGTCTCGAGTGTTACAGAAACTCACTGATTTGAATGAGCTTAAAAAAAAAAAGCCGCATGAAGCATCCTTAGCATTGTTGATGCTGCACTTTTCTTTTTTCTTGACTGGTTTGTTGGTGCTCAGTATTGTGTTCTGCCACAGAAACTCCAGGAACTGAGGGCATCTATGGACAAACAGCATGCAAATGAAGAAGTAGAGGAGGAAATGGATGACGACTCTGAAAACTCTCAACTACTGCGGCTCATGGCCAGACATACACAACTGAAAGACCTTCTGCATGCTCAACACCTCATTGGTACTCATTACAAGTTGTTTTATTCACCCATTTATCATGCATTTGATAGGGAGACTTTTCTGTTAATACAATTCAATTGTATATAGTTATATATCTCAGCTGCTTAATCAAAATGTCATAAATTTGCCCTCTGTTTTATTCACTCGTGTCATTAGGTGGGTACGACGTCATGAAGACTCGTCAAGGTGCAGGAGTGTGTGTGTCTCTTGCAACAGCCTTCGAGGGCGTCTACTTGGAAACCTACAACCTTGAGATGGACCTGAAGCCAAAGATGAGGATCAGCCGTCACAACATTCCCCCGTTCATTCCCGTAAACAGCCTGGCTGAACAGAGTAACCTGCAGACAGGCCTCAGGACTTTTCTGGACACCCTCAGCCAACATCTCAACGCTTTTGCTGGTCGTAAGCAGCAGCTGAAGCTTGTTAAGGTGCCAGACTTTGCCTTTTTGTGTATATGTGTGTTTTTAATAATCTTGAATAACCTGCTTTCAATCTGGAATATAATAAATTTAATTTGACTGAGGTGGGTCTCTGCGCAGGCCTACAAAGGGACAAAATTTTGTCACTTTTAAACAGTGCTGTAGTTGCACATCAGTTGACATTTATGCATACTGAACAGCTCATAAATGCAACACACATTTATGTGTTTAAACAGCAAGATTTTTTTATTATTATTATCATAATAGTGTCAGGAAGAAGGCTTTAGTAATCCTTTATAGCAAGAGGAGCTGTAATGACGAGAGGAAGAGGAGGGTAGCATGTATGTCATTTGTTCTGTCCTCCTGCTGGTTTACAGGAACAACATGCGTCTGTGGAAGTGATGGAAAGTAATCTTTTGTGTTCGATACTGGTGATGATGTTAACCGTGCCAAGTAAGAAGACCGCTGTTCTCTGCACGCTGGACTACGCTGACCACACCAGATGTCTCCCCACACGAGTCCACTTTGACTCTGAAGGTAGGACTTTTCTACTGCAGAAGTCTCCCGACTGAAATGGTTTTCTTCTACACACACACACACACTTCTAGGTGATTATTTTGTTTCACAGTCAGTTTTAACACCACAGTTGTCCTTCTCATCTCTTTATCACAAGAACATTGCAGTAGTTATTACCTGGCTTTTAATACAAGGATACGAGGAAGTTTATTGGTCATTACACAACAGGTTGCATAATGAAATTAAAGTGTGGTTCCCTCTCGATTAATTTAATACACTTAAAAATTGATCAGTAAAGAAGAAAAAAAAGATTATGCAACAAAGAAAACATTCACCGGAGCCCTGCCTCACACATTAGTTTGTTGGTTATTTTCCAATTACTTTTCTCTGTAATAATATTAATAATGATAATAAAATAATAAACTGATGTGTCAAACCAGACAGAGAAGGTATTTTTAGCAATACAGTATCAAGTCTGAACAGGAAGTAACAAGCTTTACATATTCAAATGTAGTCAACTCTCCTTCAACAAATATATATTAATGGCAGTATTGTGAACCTTCATATCTCTGTTATGTTTACTTTTCTGCAGACAATGAGCTTCCTGGTTCTCCAGAGTGGAAGAAAAACCGCAGCCTGCTCATGGAGACTCCTGCGCACAAAGCTTTGACAGCCATGAGGAAGATCGAAAATATTGTGTAACTTATTCAGAAATAATGTAACTCTTTGATATTTTAATGTAAAAAATATGTACATTCTTATGGTTTATAATAAAAAAATGTGACTTTAACTTTTTTTTCTCCTGATGTTGCAAATGTTGAGGTATTAAACTGAGCAGAAAACACACTTTCAGGTTCCTCTATGGAGGTTCCACATGTAGTTGAAGGCTCCTTTTGTCCTTAAGATTTTCTATAAATGCCGCCACCCTGTTGTGCAAAGTCTCCATCTGAAACTGGCTCAGCCTCTCCAGTTCCTCTCTGGCTCTTTGCCGTTGTCTTGCCAGCTCTTTTTCGGAGATTGAGTCAATAGTTGCGATGTTTTTCATCTGCATGAGCGATAGGCTGCTCTGGGTGTTGCCTTTGTGTCTCACTGAACTGCTGGGTTTAACCGAGGGTGGTGCTGGTGCTGATATTGACCGACTTGGCTCCATCGGTTCAGGTTCCTTGTTGTGATACTGGGATTTGCTGGAAAGCAGCCTCCTGCTGTCAGATGTCTGAATTCCTCTGAAGTACATCTCGGGATCGTTGTGTTCTCTGATTTCTTTCATAGCGATGTTGACTGTCGCTTTAGGCTCACAGACTTTCACCACCACCAGTTTCCTCTGTTCGATAATCAGTGAGTCTCGTCTTTGCTGAAGCATTTTGCGAGTGTACCTGTACTGTTTCTCCAACATATTTAGCTTTTTCTGGAGATGTCTGTCCTCCTTTTGGTTTAACACTTGCAGATTTCTCTGCAGCACATCGTATGTTCTTAAACTTTCCATGACATACAAAGACTATGGGGAGAAAAAATGTGTTTTTGAGTCAATTTATTTTCCTTATTCCAGTCACTTTTCCTTTAACCATGTGCTTTTCTTACCTGATCTGTGTGCATCGGCTGCTAGAGAGCTGTGACGTTCAATTGTGTTTGCTGCTATGGCTCTCTCAGTATGTAATATAATAGCCGACTGTGTAACATTTGAAGTAAGGTGGTTGGGATTGTTTGTCATTGTGTTCTGTCACATTCCTTAGTGATTCGATTTCAAGGCTCCTTAAGAGACCAGTCACAGGGCATCTTGCAGGTAATATGATCAAAACAGAAAACAAGTCGGCTTGTGCAAAATACTTAGAGGACAAAAACAAATTTTACACAGCACGAATACTTAAAGGGAAAAATGTAACTACATTCTCATATGAGCTTCACTTTTGGAGATTTATAGGTTATTTTATAGTGCTCTAATATTTTAAATAATTTTAAAATATAAGGATAAAGATTTTTCCATTGTAAATCCTGATCATTTTCTACAGTGTAGTTGCACATTTATTTTCTATAATGGTAAACCACCAAACATACAAGGTCTATGAGAAGTCTCATGAAAATATCTCAAATAAAAGTTTCTGAACCAACATGGTGTTTGAAATGGTTAATCAATTACTTCAATTGTTCTAAATAAAAAAAAGGCATGTTCCTGCTTCTAAAATGTGAATATTTCCTGGTTTTCGTAATCTATAAGGTCGGTGGTTTTCAGACTTTTTCTAGCATGCACCTCTTCAGATGCTGATGAAGTTCAGGGACCCTCACCCCACAATTTTTATCAAACCTTAATAATGAAAAAAAGCAACTAGTCAAAAATGTCAAATTTTACAAAGTAGGTTATTTTTTTAATTAAAGTCAGCATGATACCATCATTAAACTCTTGTTTGCTCATTTTCCCTTCATTAATCATGATTATTCTACTTGGCTTTTCTCCATTATTTCCTGGTCATCCAGTTTGAGGACCACTTTTGAAAAACTGAATCAAAAACACAACATTAAAACACATTAACGTGATCTCTGTGAACATTTCATGTCATTTTGTAAAATTTGCAACATTTAATGGGACTAAATGATTGGATAGGCACATCATTTCCTCTGCAAAGGTTAATAATCATCATTTGCAAGACAAATTATTTTACTGTATTTGTATAGGCCTAACTGAGAGGAAAAAAAAGGAGTGAAGGACATTAATTAATTTACAATATGGACACAGTCTGTGGCTCTGTTGATAACAAAAATGACATTTACTTTAAGAACTATTTCATGACTTTTGTGCAGTATCCTTTTAATTATTAACGGGGTGTCAAACTCATTTTCAACGGGGGCCACATCAGCATTATGGTAACCCTCAAAGGGCCAGTTGTAAATGTAAGACTGTATAAATAACTATTTCTTAACATATCGTGGAATAACTGTCTCTGTGTTTAATTTTTTATATTATTTATTTAAGTTACTAACATTGTATATGTATTTGCATAAATGTATAAATATTTATCACATTGCTCTGTAACATAAATATCTTTTTAATTCATCAGGTTAAGAAACCCGCATTACAACTTCAATCAAAGATCAAACTTAAGTAAACAACAAAGGCAAAAATCATCAAACACAAGTTATTACATTAACTTTGTTCAAAACTTTCCTCACAGTCAGCATGGGGGCAGAAGTTTGGTTCAACAAGTAAGTGTGAGCTGCTGAGAACATGTGTGACAGATGTGGCATTACACAAAAACAAAGAATATGTAATTAAGTCAAAATAACAATAAAGGTTGTCTCATTTCACAACGATATTCGTCAAGTTCTGAGTGAAGTTGATAAGATCCGACACACACACTGCCTCATAACACAAAAGACAAACCGGTTTGTCTCCTTGTAGTACAAACATATATTCGTTTTCCCATTTTTCATTAAACTACCATCAATTTTTCTCTTCTTAAACATTTTGGGATTATTTGTTGATATTTCTCACCCACGCTTGTCGGAAAACCACTGACACGCGAGTAACAAAATCAATGTGCATTATAGGATCCGTATTTTGTGTGTTATCAGCGCTTCATATCGCCGGGCCATTGATAACAATAATAACAGATCTATATAAAATGATCTCGTGGGCCGGATATATTTGCACGCCAGGCCGGATGTGTTTGACACATTTGCTTTAACAGTATGCCCCGTCAGATGCCAGAAAGCCTGCCCCTCTGCGGGTTTGATTCCTCCCGTTTCGAGCTGATTTCCAGTCTTAATGATGGCGCAACTAAACTTCCCAAAAACTTCATCAGTCGTCCAAAAGTTGATGAACTGTTGACATCGCTGGCTGGTAAGTTCATGTATTTTTTAATGTACTGTCAAAGTTTATAGCTAACAGATCGATTATTTGTAAAATTTGCAGTTATACGACACTGTAAAAAAGGAGGCTACATGCATCAAGTCCTATCTGCAACTCATTTAAAGTTGATGTACTAATTTATTAACTTTAATTTTAAGCTTGCTCAACCTTTGGAACCTTTCGACAATACTGCGCATGCGCACTGCGTGACAGGTCATGACCGTATAACGTAACCGCGGAACTTTAGTGATTTAAAAAGTCCCAGACTTTCACCATTACCACATTCACTTCCGCTCTGCCGCGTCTTTTCTTCATACTTTCTCCAGTTTCTTCTCCTTTATGGTTTTGTTTTTAATCACACAGTTAGCCTCAAGCTCCCACAAAATGAGCCGGATTTTGAAGTAAAAATAAAAAGCCCGTAATTTTGCAAGTATGATGTCGGTCACGTGGTGCCATTGGGCCCAAAAAGACTTTTTCCCATTGACTAACATGGGGAGAGAGATGTCTATAATTCAGCTGATATATTTTCTGTAGATGCATACACTTACAAGTACAAACATTTAAATAGCCATTTTTTAAATTATGTTATTTTTTTCTTCGATTGTGCCCGAACATCAGATATCGGACTAATACATATATATATATTATATAATATATATATAATATATGTAATATATATAATATACAATATATATTATATATATATATCGGAGGCATTTTTTTCGACCTTGTGAACACAGCAGGCAAAGGAAGCTTAGAAAAGAAAAATAAAAGGAAATAAAATAAATCATAAAAATCAAACTTATAAATGTTATCACAGAACAACGCTGGATAAAAGAGAAGTATAATAAAACCAAAAGCTAAACTTATGCTTGGTCCTGTTCTGCCAAACAGCAGGGCAGCAACAAATAATTTATCAATAAAGTTGTTATATAAAGATTTTATTATTATTTGTATGTAGAGCATAAATGGTCCATAAACCATCCTTATACCATCCTCACGATTTTTTTTTAATGCTCGCACTGTAAATGTTGGTTCACTCAAGAAAATGTTAAAGTTATAAGCTGTAATAATCTATATATATTTTTTAATTACCTGGTTTTTAGTACTTATATTGTTTTCTTCCAATCACAACACAGTTGCTGCTGCAGAGATTACCAAATGCATCATATTCTGCGCACAGGAAAATCTCTTTTGGGAAACCCATAAAAGACGGTGAGTAAATATAAAAGCAAGTATGTAATAGCTAAACCCTACGTTGTTGTTGTAATTTTTTTTTCAGTTGACAACCAGCTTTAAGTTAGCAAGACAGAAACTCATTTCATGACTATGGCTCGGCATTTAAACATGTCTTCTTTCTTTTGTTGACCTAAAAGAGTTACTTTAGCTTTGCCAGGATGATGCAGGCAGTGTGTGTCGACGTCCCAGGAGGACCAGAGAATTTACTTCTGCAAACCATCCCCAGACCTCAGCCCAAACATGGGGAAGTCCTCATTAAGGTTCACACAACTGCCCTCAACAGGGCTGATTTACTGCAGGTATGATGACCTGGTGCCTGCTACAAGCTCCCTGCTTTCCATATCTATTATTCTGTTCAATATGATTATTATGTAACTTTTCAACAATAACTGAATGTAAATGTTTAAGTAAGTGGCTTTTATCCTGGAACAGTCGCCACAAAATACACTGAAATTTATGTGTAATACTACATTTCCTGTCAGAGGCGAGGACTGTACCCACCTCCTCCAGGTGAGAGTGACATCATAGGCCTGGAGGTGGCTGGCAGTGTGGATGCTCTGGGTCCAGGGGTGAAAAAAGGCTGGAGGCTGGCTGACAGGGTCATGGCCTTGCTCTGTGGAGGAGGATATGCAGAATATGTTGCTGTGCCTGAGGAGCTCCTCATGCACGCCCCCGCTAATCTCACACTCTGTCAGGCTGCTGCGATTCCAGAGGCCTGGCTCACTGCTTTCCAGCTGCTGGTTTTCATAGGTAAAGCATCCATGTTTGTAATTTATCATGCAATAATCATCCATCTGTGGGGGAATATCATGGAAAAAAACAGAATCTTTTATTTGAATTAGCATTTTTTAAGCAGAATTCAATTTGCAACCTAAATATTTTCTTCTAGGTGGCAGCAGTGAGCTGCTGTTCAACCTTCTCCTTGTTTATAATCCTTGTAAACTAAATATTTTTTTCTTGCTTGTGTTGCTATGTTTCTATTGTTTTATACTTGAAACAAGCTTGTGGTGCTCTAAACAAGTTAAACCTAATGAAAAAAAACTGATAAATGTGAATATGGTTCTGCATGGCCCCCTTTTTCTATAACTAACAAGCGAGCCAATATTAAATCCTGCCCTTGTGTCTTTTTGCCTTCTGTCCTCTCCGCCTCAGCTCAGGTGAAGGAGGGTGAAGTAGTGCTAGTTCATGCTGGAGCCAGCGGCGTCGGCACAGCTGCTGTTCAGCTGGCTCGTCTGTTTGGAGCCGTGCCCGTCGTTACTGCGGGGAGCCCAGAAAAACTGAAGCTGGCTGAGAAACTGGGAGCAGCAGCTGGGTTCAACTACAAAGAGGAGAGCTTCGCACAGGGAGTTCACGACTTTACAGGAGGTGAATTGTTGAGCCGTGCAGATGGTTCAGTGTCAAGTCGCCGTAAGGGACGGGTTTAATCTTTGCTGATGATCAGTCGTTACCGTGATATTTTGCATAGTTGTATAACTGTGATCTGCCTAACATTATATCAGTTTAACTTAGGCTTTGTATTAAAGTGTCTTCTTTTTCACTGTGCAGCAATCAGTGCTTATTATGACCACATAGTTATTTTCTTTGTTAAAAAACTTTGTTAATTTAAATGTAAAACACTTAATGTACAAAACAGAGTTTCGGTGAGTTGGAAAAGTTGAAAAACCAAATTAGAGAAGATCTTGCTACAGTATTAGTGTTAGAATGATTAATTTTTCTTACTGATAATAAATAACATAAAAAAGCTGTAGAAAACAATAATGGTCTCTCATATCCTGTTTACTGGCCATTTGTTTCTCCTGAAGACAAAAATCTGTAGCTTTGTCAACTAAATTACTGAAACGGTGGTGAATACAGCATTTGTGGGCAACTATTTCCAGCCATGGAATAATACACACCAAAGTTCTTCTTAAAGCAGTAAAGTGAGTGTGGAATTGAGACTAAATCAAACATCAATGTGTGTTTGTGACAATGAAGGAACATGTAGTGCAACAGTGTGACTCAGTTGTGTGTTTTATTAGTTTTTTAGTAAAACAATAAGTAAGGCACAGTAGAAGAATCACTCTTTTCATTTCATTGTTGGTTTCTGTCTTTTTATTGGATTTGTTTACAGTAAACACGCAGCAACACGTATACAATGCATTAATAAATCTTGATTATTTTTTTAATAATCCATGTATTATATCACTGAGAAGAGCTAAAACAAAAAAGACCAAAGACCTGCTAATTCCTTCAGAGGTCAGGGTCAAATTCAGAGCTGCAGACTGAAGTCTCGCACGGTTCAGTTGTGTAACTAACAAATGTAATTTCACAGGCAAAGGAGCAGATGTCATCCTCGACTGCATTGGTGGGCCTAACTGGGAGCAAAATGTGAGCTCATTAGCCACAGACGGCAGGTGGGTGCTGTACGGCACCATGGGAGGCAGGGCAGTGGAGGGGGATCTGCTGGGCAAACTGCTCTCCAAGCGAGGCCACTTGCTCAGCAGCCTCCTCCGATCTCGCAGCCTTCAGGTGAGAAATCAACTCAAACTGAAACAACACACCAGCTGTGTTTTTAATCATCCCTGCGTGTGAGTATGATGACTCAAGTCACATGAAAATACAACAGTGCTGCGTCTGTGTGTCTGATTTTCCATAATGATGAATGTTAATTTGGACACATCTCTTGTATTTGCATCTCTGTCACCGAGAATGATTCTTGCTTTGCATTTTGTCCTTCACAGTACAAAGCTGACCTGGTTCAGGCTTTCTCACACAGAGTGTTGCCGCATTTCTCAGACCAGACGGCCTCTCTGACCCCGGTGATAGACAGCACATTCAACCTGGAGGACATCGCAGAGGCTCACAGACACATGGAGGCAAACAAGAACTCGGGGAAGATTGTCATTAATGTGATTCCACAAAATCAGGAAGCTCAGTGATGATCAGCTGCTGCACATTTGATTTATGTCAACGTGGTATTAAATGATTTTGATCAGTGCAGTCATTCATAAATGTTATTTTATAAAATTCAATTCTTTTTCTTACTCTGATTTTTTGCATTCTGTACCTATTGTCTTTACTGCCTCAAAATATGTCACAGTACATTTCGCTGCACGTTAAGTATTAACTGAACACATGAATCATGAAATCTTTGCATTTTATTGATGATTACCAAAGTTACTAAGTAAATCTATTTTGGGTTCTAAAATTTGAGAAATCTTACTTGATTGTACTTTAAACTTGTATTCCACAACATCTCAAAAGATATATTTTACTTTTTTACTCTGCTACATTTTTTTACAGCTGGAGTTATTGTTGCCTATTGAGCAGATTATTTTTTCATGCAAAATATACAATATATGGTGCTTTGTCCTGTTTTGTTTGTATATAATAAATCAATTCTTAAGGTTTTGTCATTAAAAAAGATGAAAAAATAATTGACAGTATTTTAAGAATTTTTTAACCTGTTTTTCAGTGCAAATCAGTGTTTAAAAATGTCTGAAATCAAGATTTAAAATGTGATTGTAGAACAATTTAATTAAAAGCACTACAAAACATTTCTTTTTATGACTCAAAGAGAAATGTCTAAACAGGTTGAACAGTGTAATTTTTTTAATAAAGTTAAAAATCAGCTTTGTCATAATAAACTGTGACAAAATGTTTCTTACACATAAGTGCATCAGTATTAATAATTCTATGACATGCATTCAGTGGCAACTTTATTGGGCACACCTCTAATACCCCCACCAATGCAATATCATTTTTTGACCTTAATGCAAAAAAATATTATTTAATTTAAATTTTTTTTTTTAAAGAATTTCACTAATAAACTTTTCAAGTTTATACAAGATTACATCAGATATCATACTTAAAAGTTACACCTTGACCTGTACTTAAGTAGAAGATTTCAGCACTTCCTTGGCTGAGATGTGTTAAATCTTTAGTATTGATCCAAGTATTAGCAATAAATAATAACATGCTTACCAAAAAATTGTAACACAGACGAATTTATTCTTGTAAACAGGATAAACACTTATACAAATAATGAATACAAATTACATAAAACCTATGCTTTTAATAAATCATCGCATCCTGCGTTTTTGAGACGCAGCGAGCGCGCATCAAACTGGCCGATGACGTAACAACATTCCTTCCTGTTTCAGACTTCCTGCTTCGCTGCTGCGGCTCCTCTGAGGTTTTCCTCGAGTTCATGAGGAGATAAGTTTTAACAGAGGAAACTGTGTGCCAGCCTCAATTAATGGTACAAAGTTCAAGCCGATCAACGAACAGATTCGGGACTCTATGATTCGACCAACAAGGACGATATTTATTTGTCCTGTACGTAAGATTTAATGTTAAACTTCCTCATACAGCCATGCTATAGTTAGTTAGCATAAGGCGGTTAGCAGATAGTCTCGACTTTAATCAGCAGAATTTAACATGAAATGAAGTAAACCCAGTCTAATATTAAGTCTTTACGTATGTTTTCTTATTAACTAACTCATACCATAAATAAACAAGTAGTAATAGGAACTGTTTGGACTCTTAAAATGCTTTTGTGAGGTTATTAAGGTTTATTTACTTCCCAAACGTAACCGGTGGCCTTTGAAAGTTTGTTTTAACTGTTAAGAAAACATAGAAAGTATTTGTGTTTTATGTCACAGACGTCAAATCCTGAAACATGGAGGACCCAAACAGACCTCAGAGGAAAATGTCGACAACTGGAGACAGCTTGTACAAAGTCCTGGGCTTGGAGAAAGGAGCCTCTCCAGAAGAGATAAAAAAGGCCTACAGGTGTGATCACGAGGACGATGAATCCTTCACTCAGCACTAAACAGACACTTGAAATTCACATCTATATGCATTTTTTTCATTAATTTAATGTTTGTTATTTTTAAATGTGTTCAGACATTTTTTGAGAAATCAGCTTGCTTGGGTACATATGGACTTGACATATGCAAATGAGATCTCTTTAGTCTTGTTGACAAAATAAAGTTTGACAGCTAATTTAAGTTGAGGATCAAATTATATAAAAGTCAGTGAGGTCATACCAGAAGAAGGGGAGTTTGAATTTACAAAATAACTTTTGGAATCTTATATTTGACAAAAAATCTGTGTTCAAGCCTCGTTTTTTTCCAGTTTGGCAGGTAAACAACCAACAAATGTCATAGTGTGTTTGCCAATGGTAGCCACATACATTTATTGTTAATTTATATACCTGAAAATGGTTCTGAATTGATGATTTGCTACTCCTGAGATGTAGATTTGTTGATAGTATATTTATGTGACCCTTTACCACCCAGCACAATAGACAACTGCATGACATCTGACTCCCTTGTTTCCAGAAAACTGGCGTTGAGGCATCACCCCGATAAAAACCCAGACAACCCAGAAGCTGCTGAGAAATTCAAGGAGATCAACAACGCCAACACTATCCTCAGTGATGAGAACAAACGAAAAATCTATGATGAATATGGATCCATGGGCCTCTACGCTGCAGAGCAGTTTGGGGAAGAGGGTGTCAAATACTACTTCCTCATGTCGAAGTGCTGGTTCAAGGTGGGAAGTGTGATGCAGCATGAAATGTTTACATGTGCAACAACTGTCTGAACAAAAAGTGCAGTTTAGTTGTGTCAATAATTGCAAGTGTTTTTTTGGCATGGATTAAAGTTTGAAGTTATGTTTGATGATTTTGTGTCATGTTGAAGGATCTGAATGGGAATGGTGACATTCAAATGGCAGAAATACACTGACATTAGTCCCTACTCTCCTGTTTTCAGACTCTTGTGGTGTGCTGCAGTATTTTCACCTGCTGCTGCTGTTTCTGCTGCTGCTGTTGCTGCTGTGGGAAGTGCAAACCTGCAGAAGATGAGGAAACTTTCTATGTGAACCCTGAGGACCTTGAGGCGGAGATCAGAGAACAGGATGCAGGTGAGGGACTCTGTTCTTCTGTAACCACTTCAGCTAATACAGAAATAAAAAGGAAATAAAAAGGATATCTTCCTGCTGTTTGCATAAAAAACAGTCCAGTGTCTGGAGAGTCATGTTATCTTGAGGATAGTGTCTTTTGTTTCAGGTGTGCGAGCGAGGCAAACTGAACGAAATGCTGTTGTTTTAGTTGGTTTAGTATTAAAAATTTGAAGTATCTGAAAAGCATCATCAGTTTGCATTTTACAGAAGATTTAAATCTGTTATCTTCTGTGAAAAGACCACAGGCGTGACAGGGAAATCCTGTTAATGCAAATTAAAAGCATGTAATGTTAAAATTAGAAAGTATTTTATGCTGTTTGTACCCTCACTTTGTCGGAGTAGAAAAAAAGTAGCTGAGCGTGTTTTGTCGAACAGTTTTAACTAAATTAAATGTTTCCTGTGATTATTGTGATGAATATAACACTTTGCTAGAAAAGGTAAAAAACAAAGACAGATGCTTCTGAAATTTTGGGGATAAATTTAAGTTGCTATATTTCTCAACAGCAACTTTTTGTGAACAGCTCTGGAGTCAAATCATTCTGGCAGTAAGAAGTGTGGGTTTGCTCAGTGTTAAATTTTGTTTCACAGCAGGTGACCATGTAATAATTATTCAGCCGAGCCCCGGTGACACTTCATTTGTCACCCCTTCAGGCGACGTTTTCACCTCTTCAGGTAAAAGTCCCGTGTCCTCAGCTGACTGCTGCTCCGCGCTGCTTGGCTCATCTGGCAGATTTCGAAGAAATGTTTCACTGTGCAGCTTCTTAACAGTTCAGACTGCGTATCTACTAAATCACACTAACACTTGTAACTGTATTAATACCTTCCTACGAGTGCTGCAGGACAAACCAAACTGTTTTTCCCCCTGTGTTCCCTATGATTTATCAGTGACTTTGCTTGCTCACACTTATCAGCGTTGTTATGTTGTTAAGGCAGAGCACAGTGGGAAAAATGGCTTAAACAAAAGCTTGAAAGTCAAGAGCAGTGGTTCTCAAATCTGAGTAGGAGACAATTTCAGTGTAGAAACATATTTGACAAGGAAAAATATATTTAACCGTTAAAACATCTCACTGTAGTACTTATTACATCATGTTAAAGGTTTCTAAGCCTTGAAGTTTGAGAACCACTGAACTCTGTCGGAGCTACTAAAACAAACAATTTTAGCAAAAGTTGCAGTTGATATTGATTTTAAAGCTTCAGTGCAGCTTGTTTCGTCTTCAGCTGCTGTTTTGTTTTGGCATTTGGTCTGTTCTCCTGCTCCTCAGTGCTCTTTATCTGTAATGTATGTGAACCTAAAAGATTTCACTTCTGGTTTATCTGGTGACACCTGCAGTGTGTAGGTGGAGAGCAAATGTGGCTCAGTGCTGCAGTTCACAGAATTCTGGGAGCAGCAGAGCAGACTGTCGTGGTTTAAATGAAGAAGTCGGGCCGTGATTTGCTCAGTTAAAAGCTTCAGCGCCGGTTAAATGAAAAATTAACTATTAATTAAAGTTCAAGTGATTGTGGCAGCGTAACAGTGTTTAAGTGTCTAAATATTCCTTTACAAGTGAGATTTCTGCATCCGTTACTCAACTTTGCATACAAGTAAGGAGATGTCACAGAAGTAAAAAGTATCACTATCACTGATCAATCAATAATTAATTCTTTTCAGTGAAAGCTGCTTGTGAAAGTTTGACATTTTAGCTTGAAAAACGCTCCAAACAGTGAATTACTCAAAATTAACATCATTTTCTGGCCGTCATCTAATTTATTATTTTACTAATCATTTCAGCTCAACTTTAAACTCTATTCTTCTCTGTTTAAAATAGTTTTTCTTCTATTTTCTACATCTGATGTCATGAAAAACCTCTGCTTTTTATGCCTCCAGGTGAAAGTGCACCGATTGTGATTCAGCCTCATGCAACCAACGGCACCTCAGGGCCCTGATCCACCAATAATGAGTGAGTGGAGTCCCTCAGAGTCTGGACTGTGTAATAAAACCATGTCGACACGAGCAGCTGAAACGGCCGATGATTTGTGTAAATGATGGGTGTGAATGTTGTTGTCGTCCTCACACACTCTGCCTGACCTGCAGTAGCATTAATAATCTCAGAGGACCTGTTTGTTCAAACAAATCAAACGACGATTTGATTGTGCCATAGTTTATGTCTGATCAAATCTACTATTTATTTTTTTAAACTTTCCAATTTTTTTTTGAATGTCGGACCGCATCTGGACTGCAATGTCAACTGACGACGCCACACAGATCAAAGCGCTGGAGTTAATGTTTTTCACATGCACTTTAATATCCAGGATTCATGTATAAAATCGTTAAGTTGCTGAGAACATTTTAGCTTAAGAAAACTCTGGGGTGAGAAATGTTAAAATAAGTCTTTTTTTTTACGCATCATGATCTCCAGATTCAGGTTTTCACAGTGTCGGAGGCCACGGGCGAGAAACATGAGGCATTCAGTCATGCTGCACATTCGGAAAGTAATATTTTACAAATACAGGGGCTTAATGAAACTATGTATGACTTTTCATATTCCTTATTGTAAAAATACAGATAGAAAACCAAACAGTGTATTTTAATTGTTTGATGTCAACTGTGTCGACTTGTTGTACTTTACTTTTCTGACAGTTAGATGAGATCCTCACGTTGAAGATTTTCAACAATTGGATGGCACGAGATAGCTGCATGATGCAGGGTTTTAAAAATACTTTAAGTTTATGTTATAACAGCAGTTTGGTTTAATTACCTTGTGCTTAATTCTTTCGGAGGTGAGAGCCCATCCATAGCTCACTCACAGTAGAGCCTCAGAAAAACTCCAGTTTCTCAGTCATAGACAAAAGTTGGTTATTAAGCTCAATGCTTTTTGTCAGAATCTGACAGATTTGTCGTCCTTATCGATTAGACAAACCACATGCGAAGTGCCAATTAGTAAAGTTCAGAGATTTTTGCGTTTCAAGCTCTGATTAAAGCCAGGCTAGCTTTAGCATTATGTTTCCAGTGTTTATGCTAAGCTAAGTCCACAGCCTCCTGGCTCCAGCTTCATGCTAACGTGACGTGCAAACTTAAGAGTGGAACGAATCTTCTCATCTAACTTTTAAAAGGAATTTGACGTGTTTCCAAATGTACTAAACTAAATTTTTTTAGCCAGTGGTGCAATGATCAGTTCACTGTAGCTGCGTAAAAAAGGTGACCCAAAGAAATAAAACACAAACAGGTGAGTCAATAATGAGGTACTTAGAAATCTGCCACAAAATAGTCAAATGTTTTAATAATAAACAGTCTTTCCACACTAGATGCCAAAAACAAACAAACAGAATTAATTTACTGCCAAATTTTCTGGTTTTCCTGTTTGACTTGATCATGTGATCCAGATGAATTGTTTTTTAAGGTGCACTATGCATCTTTTTTAGAGACTTTTAAACATCGAGCCAACGTGACTTTAAATCCAAACGTTCATTGTTTTTGTTTAGTTTTTTGTTATTAGAGCACAAAAAACAAAAACTGTCACTAGTAGAGCTCCATGGTGCACCTCAGTGATCTGCCTGTGCTCTGTGAGATGACATGTCGCCTCTGTGAACCGTGGCATTTATGCTAAATACAAGACTTGTGTTTTTATGTAAGTCCACAGATATATATTTTTGATCGAGAGTTTTATGAAAAATTGAGTGTATATTAAGATAAATCCTTAATTTATGTCATTTTTCATTGTGTTTACAATTGTTGTGTCTGTGCTGGGTGGAGGAATCCTGTGTTTTTGCTTCCTTGAGTGACATTTTGTACATATGTGGTTGTATATGTGCATTTGATCCGTTTTCTTTGGACGATGGGATAAGTGACTTTGAAAGAACAAACAACAGTATGTTTAAACAATCAAAGAACTGTATTTAAAAGTAATTTTTGTACAATTTTAGTGATAGAAAATGTGACAACCTAACAAAAGTGGCCGATTACATTTAAGTTTGGTTTTCTCTTCTTTTTTTTAAAGATCAAAACAAAATTTTATATATATTTTTGTCATCGCAACATTCCTGGTTTTTTTTTTTTCTTTTTCAACTTTGTTTTCAAACTGTTTGTTTTTCTTGAACATTTTAAATTTGTGTAATCAAATAAACCTGGGTGATACTGGAAAAGTCTCGAAGTCGTCTTGTGATTTGAAGAGTTTGCTGTCGGCGAGCTGCGCCTCTCGGCTCTGTTAACCTGCCATTGGCTCCTGTCGTGCTCCACCCATGTCAGATAACATGTTAGAGCAGGTGGCAAGATTCACTTTGAGCTGTAATCATCAGTTGTAGTTTGGTTGTGGTCATCTGAGGATATGGAGTTAACAGCGGATTCGGAGAAACAACACCTGATTGAGACTCAGTTGGAGCCTCTGACATGGTATGTTTATGATCTTTTTATCCTCCTGTAAACACTCAGTGTTGGTTTGTCATTTTGTAAAGGTCATATTTGATCAGTTGAAGTCGGATAGTTTGTCGGGAAGCAGGTTACAGCTCTGTCCTCCGTCAGGTTGAGCGTTTCAGAGGAGATACACTCAGACTCTGCATCAGAGCTGAGTGACGATGTCTCCAGTGTGGACGGCCTGTGGCGGCCCGACCGACTCTGCCAGGAGACGGACACGATGTCGGCGGCGGAAAGCGACACCAGACGGCTGGCCAGAAGGAAGCTTTACATCGCCTGCGCCATCAGCCTCGTCTTCATGACTGGAGAGTTGATCGGTGAGACGGAAAAAGCTCCATCACAGCTGTTTAAACCTGCTGCACATCCATCAGATACTTCATGAATTTAAAACAGACAGTTGTGTCTTGAATTAAACTTTTTTCTTGTAGGTGGATACGCCGCTCACAGTCTGGCCATCATGACAGATGCAGCACATCTGCTGACTGACTTTGGCAGCATCGTGATCAGCATCTTCTCTCTGTGGATCTCATCCAGGCCTCAGACGAACACCATGACCTTCGGGTGGCATCGAGCAGGTGAGTTCAAAACACCTTGGATTCATTATCTCACAGCAATAGTTCGATATCTTAGTAAATACACTTTGTTGCTTTTGTTTTGAGTGAAATGAGAAGATTTACATCAATCTTTTATATTTGTGCATCATAATGAATATTACTTTAGCTCTGTGGGAACACTGAGGTCACATCTTTTGTATTATTCCCTGTGATTTTGAGGTTTTTAGCAACCCTTAAAGTTTATTTTCCACAGTTAAGGCCAACTGCGATGTTATTTGTGGGGATCAAAACAGCGCTTTGTTTTGACAAATAACAGGGTAAAACATATGAAATAAGGAGCCTCAAAGATGTTGGCAGAACTTTGGGCAGAGCAGGTTGGCTGTTTCCTTTCTTTGTGCAGTTCTTGCTTCATATTTGCCGTACAAACATGACAGTAGTAAAGAACCCAATATAAACCACGTTTTTCCTGACCGTCCCTCAGTTTGCACTTTAAATGACGTTAAAGTGTCTTTACTGTTGCTGTCAGGAGCCCTTTGTGTTTCCTGAATTATCTTGGTAAATATAAAAATTCTGTGATTATTTTGTCCTGGTTTTCTTTCCATTTAAACTTAACTACAACATCTACTCTTGCACAGTTGTATTATGATAAAGTTTATCAGTATTTATACTTAAATGACTTTATTTATACAGTTTATTAATGTAGTGTGACCTGTGTGACCCTGTCAGAGATTCTGGGTGTGTTGCTGTCAGTTGTGTCCATCTGGGCTGTGACGGCAGTGTTGGTCATGTCAGCCATACAGAGGATCACTGATGGAGACTTCGACATCGACAGTCAGGTCATGCTCATAACCTCAGGTTGTGCCGTGGGGGTCAACATCCTGTGAGTATGATGAGCTCTCAGCCAGGATTGTTTTTCATTTGGTGTATCAGAAGCTACTCTAAAAAAAACAGTTTGGGCTTTGTTTCATCCAGCATGGTCCTGATCCTCCATCAGTCCGGTGCCTCACATGGCCACAGTCACAGCTTTCCCAGCAGCACACAGCAGAGGGAAAAACAGCATCACGAGCACGGCCACAATCACGGCCACAATCACAGCCACGGCAACGCCAGTGTGAAGGCGGCTTTCATCCACGTGGTGGGAGATCTGCTGCAAAGTGTCGGAGTCCTGCTGGCTGCTGCCGTCATCCACTTCTGGGTCAGCGTCAGCCAAAACACTAGAGAGGACAACCTCTCCAAGAGAAAACTAAAAAACAACAACACTAACAGTCTGCAGCCACGTTAGCAACTCCATGTAGGCACAGCAGTGCACTGAGCTAAATGCTAACATCCCCATGTTAACATGCTCACAATGACAATGTTTACATACTGATGCTAAGCAAGTGCTAGCATGCTAGCATGTTAGTTAGGCCTCAACACAAAGCATAATCAAATCTGAATTAATCTGCAGCTAAAAATAGTCCCCAACAAATGCACTTTTTCTTATGTTTGATTAATGGTTGCTAAAACCTACAGTTATTATTTAGTCTTTTTATTTCTGATGAAGCTTTGATTTTCATCTCTGTTTGGATCAGAAGAGATCAAACACATTGGTGGTTTAAGTCTTTTCACAGCATTTGTAGAGAAGAAAAAAATGCAGAATCATTTCGGCCTCAGAATTTAAGCTCTTATGTGTAAAAAGATAAATTGGCATAGCAACAAAATCTACTGTTAGGGCCTCAAGCACTCCCCTGTGTTTTTATTGTTTGTTTTTAATCATATTTCTGTTTTCCTCACAGCCTGAATATAAAGTAGTCGATCCGATATGCACGTTCCTGTTCTCGGTTCTCGTTCTTGGGACAACACTTCCAGTCACTAAGGATGTTTTCAGGATCCTCATGGAGTGTAAACACACTTTCCCTGCGCTTGTGTTGACATTGCCATTTTTATTGACTACGGTTTTGATGTCAACAGCGCTTACGATCATCTCCCCTTTCTGCAGCCGCTCCTCAGGATGTCCACTTCGACACAGTGAGGGATCTGCTGCTGTCAGTGCGAGGAGTTGTGTCTATTCACAGTTTGCACATGTGGAGCCTCAACATGACTCAGTCTTTGCTTTCTGTCCACGTGGCCACAGGTGAGAGATAAAGATCAATACAGCTAATCTCTACCGCACACTGTCTGACACGCAGGGTGTTTTGTATTGCAGGAAGAGAAGAAGATGTTCCTGCAGCTGAATCAATTTGTAGACTATTGTCGCAAAACATGTCAAAGATGGGGAATAACACACCATAATTTGGGCAAAAGGAGTTTTAACTGGTGAATCTGTCAGAATTTTTAAAAAAATTGTAAATTCAATGGTATTTTTTACTTCATTAGTTTGTTTAGCAGCATTAAAACATCAAGTTTCAGTCACTCAAACAGAAGATTAAAACTAGAGAGGATTAAAACTTTACCTCAGTTTTATTTCTGTATATTATTAGTTGTTTGCAGTTTTTTATTTTTAAACTGTCTGATTTTCCTTTAAACTGCAACTTGGCCAGGTCTCTCTTGTAAAAGAGATTTACAACCTCAAATAAAACTGATTACTAATTTATCCAGTTAATGTTGAACAAAGCAATCTTGTAACTGAAATAAAGTCCAGTCAAACCAGAAACAGGATAAAAAAACATCTAAGAGTTCAGATCAGAGTCCCACTGAAGGCCAGAATGAGTCATAAACACTTAAAAAACTATAAAAGTAATCGACCGTCCTTTGAACTATTTAATGCACTTTTACAGGCCTCTGCAAGTAAAATTACACAACTGTCGCTGACGCTGAGGATAAAATGAAGAAGCCAAAATGAAACGTCACATTTAAATACCAAAAGAGTTTAAGTCGCTAACAGCTGCAGCTAAGAATAAGAGACGTCTGTGGTCAGTAAATAAGGGAACAGGACTGGTGGTGTTGAGACTGGCTGATGATGCATGTTGAAGATTACTGTGGCTGTATTTGTGTTCGCAGACGAAGCAGCTGATCCGCAGATCGTCCTCACGAAGGCAACAAAGCTCCTGCGGTCGGAGTTTGATTTCTCCAGCATCACGATCCAGGTGGAGCGTTTAAAGGACGACCGCTGACGCCCGGACTGAGAGATGAACGTGGAGTCTGATAACGTGGCTGCTTCTGCCTCAAAACCGCCACTTTTTTTACTTTATGAACGACTTGTGGCTTTGTTTACATCACTCAGGTGTTGTAAGTGCTTCCAGCCTCGCCAGAGTTTATTTTCAGGTCATTCCTGTATCAAGTGCAGCTCTGCTTGTATTCAAATTCTCTGTGAGTCTTTGATAAAATATTTATTTGTGCTTTTAGAATTTTAAGGCGTGAGCTTTACTTCTTAATTTACAAAAGGAGATCAAAACTCTTAAAAGTTTGCTGATTTTTCATCAAACCAGTTGCTCAGAAATTCAAGAAAACAGCAAAATTGTTATCCATCACATTCCAATACTGTATTCATGTATTTATGGGACCATAAAAACCTCCTTTGCACAGATCCAACTTTGTCATGGTGATAAATGTTACATAAATACAGTTTAACAGTGCAAAAAATGTTCTCTTTTACATTATTGCTTGTTTCTTAAGTTTCATGATTATTATTGACATATTTTAAGCCGTCACAAGAGTCATCTTCCTTTAATGTGAAACATGTTTTACCCTGCATTGTATCCATCGTTGAATCGTTTCGAGTCATTTAGTCATTTAAGGTCAAAGTTCAGCAGTTTTCTCAGAAATGCACAAATCTTTGATGCTAATTTCTTTTGCAACATCAGTGTTAATTTATTTCAACTAATAAATTCGAGTCAGATGGAGAGAAGTCGCTGGAAGGATACAGATGGTTGCACAACAAATCCATTCAAACAATACGTACAAACATGTTAGCTCTCATGCTAGTCTGGATGGAAGTCCTGGTCAAGATGAGCGATTGAATAAGAAGCTGCAGATATGAAATGTTTCCTAACAGGCAGAAATTATTTAGATTTTTTTAAAGTTTTTATGAACTTTTATCAGTTTACTTCATAGGTCAGAAAAGCAGACCACAGTAAAAAAAGAAAAACAAACTTTGTAACATCTGGACATTACCAAGCCCAGGTTGCACAAAAAAACATCTTCACAGATAAGAATGTGTGAGTTCTGTCAACATACCACAAAAAAAGCCAGAAAATCCTGTTTCTACAGCTTCAGTTTGTCGACTCGGGTCGTCCGTCTCTCCAGTAGTTTCTGTAGGCCTCCTGGAACATGTTCTTACAGGGTATTTTAGCTTTGAGTTTGGAGCAGATGAGGAAGGAGCCGCCCATCTTGCGGTGGAGGGAGTACGTCTCCTCGGGAGGCGGAGTCAGTCGCTCCCTCAGCATCACGGGGATGAGGCTGTGGATCCTCTCGGTGGTGCTCTGAGCCCCGAAGTCGAAGGGCTCCTCGGAGGAAAAGGCCTCGCCGAGGATCATCACCGCATCCACGTGGGCTTTCTCCATCGCCTTGTCACAGGACACAGCAGTTAGTCAACCGGCTTTAAAACTAAAGTGCTTAATCCGAGGAAACACACAAACAAAACAATGTAACATGACCAAAGATCCTCATTTACAACCAAAAGTTACGAACTTTAGTGTCACAGCTGATAAATTCACCTCTTTGCCAAACATCTTCATTGTTTTTCTTAACAGACTCTTTTGTTTTGTAATTCAAGCTCTGTCAGTGGTGTTGCAATCCCTCCTGATCACCAGCAGGGGCCGACAAAGGTCAAAGAAGATTTAATGCCACAAATGTTACTAAATTTTGATTAATATTTAGAAATATTAAACACTTTGTTGGTCAATTTTTGCTTCAGAAGTCTATAAAAATAAATAGAATTCATTTGAATGAAATGTTTTTGTTTGCAGGTGACCAATCAGAGCAAGTTATTTATTTGAACAGATTACATAAGCAGCTCATTTAACTAATTAATCTCTCTGTTTGAACTCTCAGTAAAATCAGTTGCTGTTTATCTAGACATTAAAAATGCAGCGTTTCAGCCCTCAGAAGCAGCTGAGAGCTCGTCCCTGGTTTAAAGTTTAAAGAGGTGACGTTTTGGTTCGAGGTTTTTGTGGTTTGAAACAGAAATCCTCAGGACTCCGAGTCAGCTGTTTTTCTGATCCCGTAGGATCGATTTGTACCTCAGGAGCAGATAAATTGCCGTGCTGAGAACCATCAATCAGCACACAACAGTAATTCCCAAAACGTAACGTCACCGTGTGTGAGTTATGTTGGAGATGTTATTACCTTCGACTCGTATCCTGTGAGGAACTTCATGTCTCTGGATTTCTGCAGGACACCTTCACTGTTCTGATTCGCAGCTGCGTTTATTATCTGATGAGAGAGAAACAAAAAAAATGAAATCAAATTAAATATTTCCTGCATGAAAACAAAGCACATGATTTGGGCTCCATTAAGGATTTGAGTCCATTTGAAGCCACTGACATGGAAAAAAGTGGCGTTTTTTTTATCGCTGCACCGGGACAAAAAAATGTGTCAGTTCCTGTATCCTGTTTTTCTAAGAAACTCGTCCTGTAATAACGTTACGTGTCGGATGGATGGATACTTTCACTGTGTCACTCCAAGCATGAAATGAAATTTAATTAAACCACATTAAGCAGTCACTGTATTTTTTTCTTCTTCCTGTCTTTGCATGATGTCATCACAAGAAGTCGTATGTTGTAACAAGATCATATTCTAACGAGAAGCTGATTTTGTGTGAAACAGGAAGTTTTGAATCATAACGAGAAAAATTATGTTGTTATTACGAAGTTTCCAGTACAAGTGGAATAGTTTGGTACATAGTGACAAGAGGAAAGGTGTAATAGCAACAGAATAAATGGTACAAATGATGTAAAAATAACAGTAAAAGTGTTTTGCTTCACATTTCTACAGATTCTGACCTCGATGTAGGTGTCGGTGAAACTCTTATCGAATCCTCGCGTGGCTCCAAAATCCAGCAGTGCAACCTGAGGACATGAAGCAGAATAACAAACACCAGTGAAAAGAGATGTTTTATGTTATATATTGTGGCGTAAAAACAGTGTTTATGAAGCGATTGACACAAACCGACCTTGTGAGTTTGCGGATCAAAGAAGAAGTTGGACCAGTTGGGATCGGTCTGCATGTACCTGAACTCGAAAAGCTCCCTCAGGCATAAAATCAAGATTTGCTCACAAATCTGACAGAGACACAAAGGAAGAGAAAGAACAGATGGATTTCCTGAAATAAAACCGTTACCCTGAGGTTTGTGGAAAGTTTGACAGATGAAACATGATGAGCAGAAACGGTTCCTGTGATGTGCTGACATGACTCAGGGGTTTTACAGGTGGCACAAAGCCGCGTTTGGCTTCCAGAGCGGGCGACGCCTTGGCAGAGCAAAGGTGTAAATTGTACTGTAAGCAGTGTAAAGTTCACGGCGTACCTCGTTCCTGAGCTCCTGGGAGAGGTCGGTGGCCTGGTCCAGAGGGAAACCGGGCACCAGTGTTGTGGTGAGGACGTGCTGACTGCTCAGCTCGTCAATCACATCGGGCACATAGAAGAAGGGATGATCCTTCAGCAGCTCTCTGCCAAACAAACAAACAAGGACTGCAATGAAAGAAACCTGAACCCGACCTCAGAAAACTCTGATACAAATGACAATAAACCATCCTGACTCTGAAAATAACATGTTTAACTTAAGAGCTTAAGTTTAAAGGAACAGTTTGACATTTTGGGATAAAAGCTTTTTCGTTTTCTCTCATTGCTGTACTTTTCATTAGGAAATATTTTCATATTTTCCGTCATTTTTTTGCTTTCCATTCCTTCTTTTTTTACTTGTGGCATTTGCTTTTTATCGTTTTAGTCTTATTTTCCTTTAACTAGCTTTTCGTTCTGCACCGAAACACCAGGAAGAGTTCCGGCATGTGAAAACCTTCTGGTCAATAAACCTGAATCTGATCTGAATCCTGGTCAGTAAGTGTGAAGAACTCACTGGAATTTTTTGGCGCATTTCGCCTCTCTTATGTAATCGCACTCCAGCGCCAGCTCCCGGCTCATGACCTCAATAAGGTGCTCAGGAAACAAACCTGAAAAAAGGGAGTGAAACTCACGACATTCAAGCTGCTTGTGGACAAAAGCAGAAGTAACTAACATCAGACAATAGCAGCTGTTATCATAAAACGATAAAACCTCTCCAGCAGTGTTACCTTCAGGCAGCGCGTTGCTCAAACTCAGAGCAGTCATGATGTTATTCACGTCACTGTCGATACTCTTGGCGACTCCGGGGTACTGAAACAACAGACTTGATTGTGTTTTTTTTTTTTTTTTTAAATATATTTGCTGTATTTTGTCACTCATCTCACCTGAATCTTCATGGCGACCTCTCTGCCGTCCTTCAGTCTCGCCAGATGCACCTGACCGATGGACGCTGCTGCGAACGGCTTCTCCTCAAAGTACTCCAGCTTGTCCCTCCAGTTCGGGCCGAGGTCACTGCTGATGGCTTTCTGCAGAGAGAAGAGAAGAGAAACTCTCTCATCTATGACCTCTTTTTTTTTTTTTTTCTTCACTGAATATGTGCTGGTTGTTGCAGCTCGATCTGAACTGTACCATCATCTGCTTGGAGGGCATGAAGTCTGCACTCTGTCGCACACGCTCGAAGATTTTGGCCAACTGAGGGTTGATGAAGGCGTCATCTGAGAGGAGAGAGGATATAACAGAAGATAGTGAAAAAACTTTCTAATAAATTAACTTTTATTGTTCAAAACAAGAAAAAACTGTTTGTTTTAACTGAAATCAGAGTTCAGCTTCTGTTTTTCTGAAAGTGAATCCATGAAAATCTTTAAAAGTAAAAACATTGCAGTGTAGTTGGATGTGATGTGTTTGGTGGCAAATTTTTTAAAGCACTGAAGATGAAATGAGTAGAAAAGACAAATTTCATGGTTTGTTTTCAGTTACATCAATGATCAACACTTAGGGGGGTTTTAAGCTTTTTACATACTTCAGTTTAAACATTTAGGACACTGTTTATTTTTAGCTCCAGTTATCCTGCCGATTATATTACCAGAGTAATGGATTATTCATTAGGTTAACAACATATCACAAATAACATTTCCTTAAGTCCAAGGTGACATTTTGAACTCAAGTCCAAAGCACAAAGATATATTTGGTTCATTAGATTTAAGACTCAACACTTTACAGCCGTTTCAGGACATCAAACACAACAACAACACAGAGACAAAAACAGGCGGTAAAAACACGAAGGTACAAAGTCAACGATTAGAGATGATAAAATAATTTAAAAAATGGGGCTTCACAGGGCGTTCCTGTTAGTATTGCACATCAACTGTTATTTATCATATTTACAGAACCAATAAAACACAGCAACCTGAAAATGTGATGCAATGATGCTAGAGGGATTAAACATCATGCATCTTTACACTCAAATGAGAGACTTTACATGATGCAAAACAAAGAACAGAAAGAAATCCTCACAACTGAGGCTGTGAGAGCAGCGGACTCTAAATTTAACGATGAGATAAACTGACACTTTATTGATTTATGAGGGGAAGTTAAATGCTACCGAAGGACATGTGTAAGGCAGGAAACAAATTCAAGATAAAGAGAGAAAATGTTAACACAAATAAATATTAAAGTATATAAAATAAAAATAAGAAGAGAATAAAATAAAAACTCTATAAGAGCAATTATCCTTAAAGCAATACAGTACAAATACAGAAACCACAGCTAGCATTGGACTTAAGAGTCCGATCAAAATAGTTGTCGGCCTATTTTCTGTCAAGTGGCTGAATAATTAACTTACTAATTACAGTATTTACTGATGAAGATCATGCAACATGATCAAAAGCTCCAGAACAGCAACTAAATGGAGAGTGAGATGAAACTGTCTTATATGTGACTGTTTCAAGGTCAAGAATGAACTCTGAAACTCCACATTAACAGAGACAAACATACTGGATTATTGAACTTTCAGAGTTTTTGTTACGAGTCATAAAGTTAAAGGAAAAACCAGCAGTGAGTCACTTTCAGTTTGTGACGAGTTGAAACTGGATCAGAAAACCCAACAGGGTCTGAAAACCTGAACGACCTCGCCGGTCTCTGAGAGAGTTTTATCTTTTATCTCTGAGACAAACAAACGCTTCACTGTGTGACTCGACCGGACTGATGATACACAAACAAAAGCACAAACTAAGAGGGGGGGGCCGTGGACACCTGAGAGCAAAACAACATGTTACTGTAAGTGCAGCGTATAAAGTCAACACTCTGCGGTGTCACTTCAGTCTTGGCTGCTCACAATAGCTCGGCTGGAATGGGAGTTATTGTGTTCAGCTGGCCCCCCAGGTTTATTTTGGGTGGTGACATTTCCCTGTTGGTAAAAAAGATGCTCTCTGTTTGCCAGCGAGCCCGAATCAGAAACATGATGGGGTCCAGTTTACTGTCTGTGCTCGGCCCCTGGTGAGAGCTGAGCCTTTATTTGCACAGCGACGCATGTGGACCGACCGTCATCTACATGCCTCAGAGGTGTGTGTGAGGTCCTCATGTCCTTGTGTCGAGTAACAGGAGATGAATCTCTACAAATGTGATGATTTAGAGCCATCTGAAGACTTTTTAGATGAGATCTCACCTTGGATACTGAGCATCTGTCCAAGTTTGAGAGCGGCACCTCGGACTTTGCAGAGCGTCCGGACGATTCTTTCGGCGTTAGCTTCGGAGAGGAAGGCACTCGAGTCCAGAATCGCCTTCTTTTCGCCTGAAAACACACACGACATCCAGTCCAGTTAATTATTAATAACTGCAGTCCTTTAAATTCACTGTGGTATTTGTACATAAGTTTAGTATCTTCTGTAGTGTTAGAGTGAGAAGATTCAAAAAAATCATTCAAGCTTAAAAATATTCAGACCAAACTTGATTTAAATCTGCAAACAAGAGAAGCTGTTAAAGACATGAAATTATGAGGCATTACTGTGTGTCTTTACATGCATTTGTTATGATAATTTGTTGAATGGTGAGTAAAACAACATACAGTTTAACACCAGTCATCCCGTGGTATCTGTACCTTTAATAATCTGGGACACTGTGGACAATCTTTCAAATCAAAGAGCTGAACTGCTTTGTGGCAACATTAGATTTGAATATGATTTTTTGCATAAATCTGGTAAGAAACCATATTTGTAAAATGTTTAATTTACTGGATTTGACAAAAAAAATAATAAAAAAAAGGATTCCTGTCCTTGGTTAATATTCAGGTTGGTAGGCTGGTTGTTTCTCATAAGTTGCTTATTGATTTGAACAACTGTGATAAGAGATTATTGATAATTTGATGCATAACAAGATGGATTTGTGAGATCGAATGATCACAAGATCCTGTGAATCCAGCTGCCCCCCCAAAAGGTGAGATAAAATGTAGACTGAGCTGAACCACACACAACCCAACATGGGAAGCAGCCATGTTTGTCACATTATTAGATATAGATATATTATAGGTATGAGTGTCAAAATATCTCAAGCCACCAATAAAACACAAATCCTCCTCTCATCACCTTGTTGGGGTTTTAAACTCTTCTTTGCCACCTCGGCGATCGCCCCGATGCCCAATCCAACAGCCAGACCTGCACAGAGAAATGAGGATGAAATGAGGAAAAAATGAATCACAAGTGTTTTGGCAGTTGTTTTTTATGGATATTCACAGTGTTTACTTTTCTAATGCCCTACTCTGCATTTGATAACAGCAACAACAAAACAGGACGTGATAACAGCAATCAGTAACCAGAGGAGGCTCTAATTTCCCAGTGCAACACTCAAAGCCCTTGAGAGTTCAGGGGTAAACTAAGAACGAGAAGGGAAAAGCAGCAGCAGATGCCACGGCTGGTGTGCTGCCATTCGACGAGAAGAAGGCTGACAACACATTTTAAATTAAATAGATTCTCGGGCTGGACGTCGGCATGACACCAGGACATTTTCTCTGCTACTGATACTCTGATACTCCGTCATTCCAGCGCTGCGAACGAGCACGTCGGCTCCACAGTCCGACCTCAGGTCTGCAAAACTGGTGAACGAGGTCATCGACGCAAAACCTCTAGGCTAAATCCAAAATTAGCGAAAAAAAAGTGTCTGCAATGTCTGTAGAAAGAGGGACTACATGCACAAACTCTGCAGTATTCAAAGCCTGCAGAGCGAGCTGTCAGACTCCCATTAGCCTTTGCTGCTGTGGAGGAAGTGCCAACCCTCCCAATGTCACTTACACAACCTGTTTGCACAACTCTTGTCAGAAATAGATGGAAGTTTGTTTAAGATTGTTACAGTTATAAGTATATAAATGCTCCAATTTCAGATTCTGGGTCATTTTAATTGTGTGGTTATAAAAAAGACAGTGAACTCAACATGAAGTTAGTTTAGAAACGTAAACAGTTAGACTCCAAAAAATAGTCGTTACTTTAATCAATCTGCTCCCTAGTTTCTCAATAGTTCAGTCTATGAAATGTTTTTAAAAACGCTAAAGTTGAGTAATCTTAAATATTTTTACTAGAATTGTTTGCAGCAATAATTTACCAGCGGAGCAGGGAAGGAGTTAACATGGGTTTGAAAAATCGTCAGCTTCAAAGTGTTAAAAAAATCTGTTGGGCAAAAGTTTTGTAAGGAAGGAAGTCGAGTCGTCAAGGTAACTTTTGTTTGTTTACACGGAAAAAATTAGAGCAAATTAAAAAAGTTTAAGAAAAAAAACGAACTAATACAAAACCAAAAAAAGGTTTCTGAAAAATAACTGTCAGTGAAGGCAACACTCTTAAATTTTTTGCTGAGTGTGCACATAAAATACGTCCAAGCGCTGTGCTTCACATTCGTACAGGATCACACCTTCCCAGCACCTTCTCAGCTGCCCAGTCATTTAAAACTTGCTCCCGAGTCCTGATTCTGCCTTCTGGAGTCACTGAGGGTCAGACGCCTCGCTGAGCGGAAGTACTTTTAAATATTTTCCATGTTCTTGGTCTGAGGAAACGAGGACTGCTGCATATTAACATGAATTTCACTCTGGGAAATTATTTGAAACAGCTGCTGCAACACAACCAGTGTATCATTCAACGCACCCACCTCCAAAGTTAACCAGCCTCCCTATCCGTGTGACCGGCACCTTCCTCTCTCTGGATCTCTCACTGAGCTGAAATGCAGGAAAAACACTCAACTTGAAGCACGAAAGACAAATAAAAAGCTCTGCTGCAAAGCTGATAAAGAAGGCGTTAGAGTGAATACCACTTGCTTGTGCTGCTTCACGTCATTTTTTTTGGCGTTTCGTGCTTTATCGACGTCCTCTGATGTCAGACGTCCCACTGTGGAGTTGTCCTGGTTAAATAACCTCGTGTGACCAGAGAACAGTCGCCTCGACCAATCCCTGTGGTGCTTCTTGGCGCTCGGCCTTCCACCGCAGGTCCCCTGTCCGCCATTTACACTCCCGATGAAGCAGGTACTGAAACAAGCTCCGACGGTGGAATATCTGTGAACCTGTGCTGCCGTCACTCTGTGGACGCAGACTTCTTGGAGTTTGTTGAACGTCTCCTGATGGACAAAACATGATTCACATGAGCAGATGTTAAAGGAGCAGTTCAACATTATGCTCATTCCCTTTCTCGCCTGGAGATATTTGAGAAGATTCATATTATTCTTAAAGCTGCATTTTAGTGAAATAAAGTTCAACCCAATATCAGAAGCCAACTTTGTTGCATTATCAACTTGGCTTGACTCCATATTTTTACACTTGTCATCCAAGCCCCCACCTCAGTGACTCTAGACCCCCTCTCAGAAAAGGTTGGTGGACAAATGCAAGTCATGACAAGGGTTATAAAGAGACATTGCTTTATTTTAAGGTTCAAAGAGGTGTGGAGCCACTGGGCCGAATGTTATTTTGGTAGATTTAAAAGACCACCATCTCTCCAAGAATCTTATTTTTATAAAGCCATCCTCTTATTATAAAGCCTCTCCTGAGTCTTCTATTCCAGCATCATCTGCCTCACAACCCTGAACACTATTGTTGTGGTGTTGATGGTGGCACAAACAGAAAAAGGTATCTGGGTTGCATGTTTGTGAAACTCTATCCGCTGAGACTCTTCGGCCAAATCACGGCTCACTTGCTCACCCTTGCTGATCCGGCAGGGTGATGGAAGTTTATCATCCTCCGGTTCCTCGTGCCGTCCAGGCCGCCTGCTGGGGCTCTGCAGGCAGCCTGCCTCATCCAGGTCAGACCCCTCCAGACCATCGCGTCACCTGTCATTGTGTTTGATGATCACAGACCTGCAGATCCAGGAACAACAGGGCGACTGTGACAGGCAGCTTTAATGGCCCTGAGGTGTGATGGAGTGGAGTTAAGGAGCTGATCAGGGTTTATGTTTCCATGCTTGTGGGATTGAGAATGACTCCATAACCACAGCATGCTTGGGAAATACGACCTGATCAAACACTGATAAAGGTGAAGAACTAACTTGGCTGTGTGTGATAAGAGAGCAGAGAGGCAAAAACATGCACACTGAAAAGTTTTATAAAGAAACATGATACATTAATTAATAAATTAGGAGACTTAATGGCTGATGTGCCTCAAAATTAAAGATGAACAAAAGTGACAAAGAGGTAAATTTAACTTCTACTCACCGACAGAAGTCCCCTCAGCTCCGCGAGCGCACAGTGAGCATCGTGAGAGCTGTAGCACGAGCCGCCGTTCACCTTGGTTTGACTTGACTTGACACAGTTTCTTGTAAACACCTAAACTTTCAGCAGGGCGGCGAGGAGGTGAGACGGGCGGGCGGGCGGGCGACACGCTGAAGGACATGCAAATTCTCCCCGAGGCGTCCCCCGAGGGACAGCTGAGACGCGGGCCAATGAGACGAGGCTCAGCCGCCGGCTCCGGGTGTCCACGGACCTCCGCACTGGTCGGACGAACTGTCAGTCGCTCCTCAGTGAGTCTGTGACCGCTGACGTGTCCGCGCGGGGCGGTCCATGAACTGCACATATGCTGCATTCACGACTTGCCTTAAAAATATGAACTTTTAAAAAAAATATTTTTATGAAAGACGTTGTTGGTTTCAAAAGTAAGTTGTAAATAAAAAATTTACAAAAAATACAGGTGCTTGGAGGGCAAAGGTTAAAGTCTTTTGATACAGACCATCATAACAGTAAGAGTAAAGGAAGAAAAGACTTAAAATAGTTACAAAATGGAAAAAAAAGTTACTTATTTGTAAATGTAAAGACATAGCTTACATGGATACTTCATAAGCTGTAAACTTCAACTGTAAATTTGTTTTTTTTACTTAGTTATATTTAACACTTGTACCTTAAAGTCTCTGTCAGTAAGAAACACATGCACTTTATTATTTACTATAGTAAAAAATGTTTTTTTATAAAAGAAAAGCATTAAAGTATTAAAAAGGATATACACTTGAATAAAACACTAGTTCATAAAATAAAATAACTAAGCACTCCATTGTATTAAGCACGTCCTCCTATGTCACAGCACTTTCCGAGAGCTTAAACACATATATTTAAGGCAGCACTTACCAGTACTTGATACATGTGGCTTTGTCAGTATATTTGGTGATATTAATGGACACAGAAACTGCCTATTTCACATTTAGATTTGTTTATGACATTAAACTGTTTTATTACAAATGGACAAAATAACAAAGTGATTACAGTAAAGAAAAAAAAAAGTATGTATGTATGTGAAGTACCCAACAGTGAGGTAAACTACAAGAGCTCCAAAGTGGGATCTTATGGAGAGCACTTGAAGGCAGCAGTACCCCATACAGCTGTGAACTGATCCAGCTCTATTTAAGTTTGGCTTTGACTGCTGATGTCACGTGAACGATGACTCACCTTTAATCATACAGACAGAGAAGCAACACTGAAACAAATAGTACAAGTTACCAACTTACTCTGATCGGGTCATCTGCTCACATCTGTTGAAGAGAAATATGAGAATAAAAACGGTGGTATGTCATGGTTACTGCCTTTGTGGTGACGCGAGTGTTTAAATGAGTGACTGTGACTGATGCCAGCTGTTGATGTGAAATGACGAGGTGTTCATGAAATGTTTCAGATGTATCATACACGTGAAAAATCTACAACTTCTGTGTGAAATTGTTACCTCATCATCCTTTATTTATGAAAAAATAACACTCGAGCACAGTTACATAGTCCACATTTAGGTGTTATTGCTTTTAATTTATGGCTCTGACACTCTTTCTGTCCCTCTGTTTGTATCTTGGTTCAATCAGATTTTCACATTTAACTACAGGGGAATACAATTCCAGATATTTCATACTGCTTAAAACAGACTTTCAAAGGTTTGTCAGGGTCTGATGGCAGATTTTATCTTTGGAAAGAGCTGAAGAGCATTTCGTGTCGTCACTTCCATCACCGTCTGCAGCGACACTCCTTTGATCTTACTGATGTACTCAGCAGAGATACAGATGTTTTTGGGCTCATTTCTCACCTGCATTTAGGAAACATGACAAGAAGGACATGACACAAGCGGGTGGATTAAATTTCATACGATACATTTATATATAGATTCAGTTGTTTGTGTTACTAATATGCCTGTGAAAAAAAAGAAAAGAATATATAGAAAATATTAAAAACATGTCACAACTTAAATTACTGCCTTAAAAGAAAAAAAGGAATAAAGAAATATCTTAAATGGATATCATAGCAAATTTAATCTGTGTTTGGGTTTTAGTTTTTCTTTTCTTTTTTTTTTAAATCAGTGGAGAAAAAATAGTTCACCTGCTTTTCTGGGCCGAGAGCAGGTGAATCGGTTTCCAGACAGATGTTCTCTAACGGCAACTGCTTCACAAGTTTCTGCTTCTTGGTGGAAAATAAACAAAGACACCATCATCAATCATTAACATTTAATGTGATAAAAAAAAAAGTCAACCAGTGAAAAGTCATGTGAACATGCCGCTGCTATTTAAAGAGACCGTGTCATAGTTTAGTTGTGTAAACTGTAGATATTCAAATATAAAGAGCAAAGATATTCAAACCAGGATTTTGTCTATTTACACACAATAGATGACAAATAAGTAAGAGTGTATATGTATCAGTGTTACTGGGGGGAAAATTGGAAATATACTGGCTTATGATACAGTGTGAATGTAAGATGATCAGGTGCTTTATTGTACCTGTTCACTCCGAATGATGGAGGGTGGGATAGAAAAGAAATATCCAGCCTTTACTCCCTCCATGGCAACAGACGGTTTCCCATCAAAGGCATGAAGCAGGGCCTTTTCGACACCTAGTGACAATTCAGAGGAATTGCAGTTTAATGTTCTCACTCTTGAATAATTGATTCGCACGCAGACTGAGCTGTTTACCTTGCTCCTTGAGGAGCTGGATGGTCGGTCTTCCTGCAGACCGTGAATGAACATTTCTGGAAATAAAACAAAGAAAAGTGTCATGGAAGCACATTATGATCTATTTCATGTTACTGCTCATGCAGAGATTATTTTGCCATTATTTTTAGAAAGTAATGCTGTGATGATACACATGTTATCAGGAAGGAAAAACCTGCAGACCGATTTGTGAAGAATTTAACTTTTAACAGTAGATTATCTACATTACTACAGGGTGACTCACAGAGGCAGATCCAGTTCTTTGGCTATCTGCGCCTGACGGATGAGGACCTGTCTTTGGCTCTCTTTGTCAGTGTCATCCTTGATGTACCTGGGTGTAAAATCCAAACCAACCTAAAATAACAGATACAATAAAGAATTAGCTCTTAACATGAGTCAAGATGGTAAACTGATATTTAATTAAAGGTCCAGTGAGTAGAATTTAGGAGGATCTGTTAACAAACAATTGAGGAAATTCGATACAACATTCATTTATATGTTTTCATTAGAGCTTAATTATATGGAAATAAAATTCACATGGTTGCTCTGTGCGACCCCCCCAGCTAGGTAACAATAAATCCTACAAACTGGACATTTACGTCACATCAGAGATACTCAGTTATTACCTCACCAACAGCCACAAGGTGGTCTTTGTACTTTTCTATTATGGGCAGAGCAGCATCTAGATCCTGCATGAAAGACAGAAAAAAACTGCTAAAACATGACGAATGCAGAAATTCACCAAATTACAAAAAAATGTATATTTTCTCATTTTTATTGTCCAGGATATGAGATAAGTGTCCTTCAGAGTTCTGCTACATTCCAACTCTGTGGGTGTGACTGAATGTCTGTTGGCAGTGTTTATAGCACTGAAAAATGGCATTTAAAAAAATATGCGGAAAAAATGTTCCTGTGAATGTGGGACTCTACAAGGTACAGTTTTCATTGGAACTACTATTTTTTTTCTCAGAGAAAGTGTCCATCAGCCAAAGTTATAAGGACGGTGTTACTGTGTTTTAGTGTTGTGAGTGTGCTGGGCAAAATGGCCCTAAAATCATAATATTTTTGGGCTAAATGCCAACACATGCCTACACAACATAGCCTATAGATCTCCAAGTTTTGTATGATAAAGTGGGCTAAATGTAAAGGTGTAAATGTAAATGTAAAATGTAAAGATCTGAGTCAAAGCTGTATATAACATGCCATAGGCGCTTTTCTTCAAATGGACAGTGATAATATGTGAAGCATGTTTCTTGTCATTTGGATGGATTTCTTCTTTTAACATGATCTTACCTGGAGAGAGGCTCCCCTCTGCTGCTCTGCGGAAACTTCTTGAACCGGATGAACTCCCAGGCAGGGAAAAATAAAACCTGGGAACCTGTGAAAACAACCCAGCAAAATCAGAAAAAAAAGAAACAAGTTATGTGTAAAAATGAGACTATGTCACTTTAACAATTGCGGTTACCTCTTTGACAACTCAATTATCTTGTCAAATTCCCCAGCATGCTCTGCAACGGCCAAGATCGCCAACAACCCAGCCTTCAAATAAAAAACGCAAATAAATTGGTTAATGACACATAAGATTATCTATTCTGAATAATGTTTTAGAGCTGAGACGTCTCACCTTTTTGGAGTTCTCAATCACTTCATCTATATCCTGGCGATCAAAATAGAAAAAGTTAATGCCTGTTGTTGTATTTTAGAGATAAAACATTGAATTCATCCCTTGAAAGAGCGATCGTACCTTATCAAATCCAGCTGCAGAGATGTGACAATGACAGTCAACGTAGCCATCCATGTGAACCTTATTCAAAACCAAAACATCAGCTACTTCCGCACTGAGTCGGAAAGGACATGCGCAGTGCGGTGGTAGCGCGAGATGTCGAACGCGGCGTTGCCCGGAGAAGCAGTGTTCCATGAAATCTCATTGGTCGAACCTCTCCGGTGCACCAGGGACAACAAATTAAACACCCCGGTGTTTGAAGAAGTAACTGTGCAGCCTTTTCTCATTCGAAACTGGACGAACAAGTTGTTTCTGTCGCTTCCTTATTGCCTTTGTCATGTGAGAGCCAGACAGCTAGTCCGATAACTGTGCCGCAGTAGCTGTTTCTGACTCAAAATGGGTTCATTAAGCGTTTGTGTAGTTTTATCGATGCTGTTGATCGGCGCAAGCAGAGCAAAATACGAACCGACCTGGGAATCCATCGACTCCAGACCGCTGCCAGAATGGTACGATCAGGCCAAGTTTGGCATCTTCATACACTGGGGGGTCTTCTCGGTTCCGAGCTTCGGCAGCGAGTGGTTCTGGTGAGTGTTTGACCCAATTTCTGGCAGCTAATCAATGCATTGCAACGACGTAAATTAAACTTTACATACAGCGCAGGGGTCTTGAAAAGGTTGAGACATCGTGCAAGAGAAGCCCAGGATTTTTATTTTTATTTCCTTGAATCTCGTGCATTCTTGTGGGTTAATTCTCTCAGCTGTTGTGTTGAAAGAACAATAAACTTCGAGCCATAGCTTTTTAATTTCACAGGTGTGACAGGTTTCTAAAGGGAATACTTCCAACATTTTTCATGGATGTCAGTAGTAAATATATTCAACTGAAGTTAAAAATTCCTCAGTACATGCAATTGACCGAGATTAAAGAGATGAGTCTGCAGAAAAGTAGGTAACAGGAAGCAGAGCATGTGATATTTCGACCTGCCCTCTGAGCAAAGTGAAAACTTGAACAAGTTTTGGATTCATACACAAGCTGGAAAAGCCTGTTGTTCCTCCTTAATACCACTGACATCACTGTTGTCAAGAGAGGGACAGATATTACAGCAGAGGAGCTCAGCTTTCTCATGTGTGATACTGTAGGGTAATTATATGTTAAGGTTCAAGAGATAATGTGTTCATCAACATTAATCAATCAACTAAAAAAATCAGTTATAAATTGTATTAGATTTTTTTTCCTCATAAAGTTTTTCAGTGTGTTAAAGGTCTTACATTATATTGTGTCTGTTTCAGGTATTACTTACAGAAGCAAAAACTGAAGTCGTATGTTGAATTCATGGAGAAGAATTATCCTCCAGACTTTAAGTATCAAGACTTCGCACCGATGTTCACTGCTGAGTTCTTTGATGCCAAAGAGTGGACGGACATCTTTGTTGCATCAGGAGCAAAATACATTGTCCTGACTACAAAACACCATGAAGGTAGACCACATGATCGATGTCCTGTCTCTCTTTTCTAATGTAGTTTGGAAGTTTTTAAAATGCAAAAACAAAGAAAAACCTGTATCCTTTCAGCCATGTGTGAGCTGTTTTATCTGTCGACTTTTCAGGTTTCACACTATGGGGCTCAAAAAATTCCTGGAACTGGAACGCAGTGGATGTTGGACCAAAGAGAGATTTGGTGGATGAAGTGGTGAGTGCCCTTCGTGCTCACAGTGACCTGCATTTGGGGTTGTATCACTCTCTCTTTGAGTGGTTCAACCCGCTTTTTGAGTTGGATGCTGCCAACGTCTTCACCACAAACTACTTCCCAACCTCGAAAACTCTTCCGGAGCTCTATGACCTTGTCACGAAGTACAAACCGGAGGTGCTGTGGTCTGATGGGGACGGAAATGCACCTGACAAGTATTGGAACAGCACAGGTTTCTTAGCCTGGCTCTACAACGACAGGTGATAATCCAGTATGCAGTGTGTGCTTTTGTCTGTGGAGATTCTCATTCATCCAGGTCATGATCATCTTGAAGAGTCATTAAGACAAGGCAACTGGACTCTGTTG
>JAQMCX010000015.1:5259501-5307215 GCA_029814765.1 Acanthurus leucopareius
TCTTGGATGAGAAGTGAAACGTCTTCCCAACAAATTTCAACAGAGTCCAGTTGCCTTGTCTTAATGACTCTTCAAGTGTGTGCTTTTGTCGCATTTGTAATTAGCAAGTTTGATATTTACCTGCATTTATTTACAGTCCTGTACGAGACACAGTGGTGACGAATGATCGCTGGGGCTACGGCTCCATCTGCAAACATGGTGGATACTACACCTGCGCTGATCGCTACCAGCCAGGACACCTGCTAAAACACAAATGGGAAAACTGCATGACCATCGACTCCAAGTCCTGGGGTTACAGACGAAACGCTCCTCTCAGCGACTACCTGACCATCGAGAAGCTCGTGTCGGTGAGAGCTCAATGTCACAGTTCATGAGGAAACCAATCTGATCCATGTTTCATGATTCATGTCGTTGTCCTATTTACTCTGAGGGAACAGCACCCTTGAGCTGTAAAGAAATCATTGTGCAGTGGAGCAATAAAGTCTCTTCTATAAAATCCAACCTGTAACACTTAACACACCGTCACACCACATCATGTACCACTACTGATTAACAGCAAAATACAGTCTCTGACTGTTTTGTGTGTGTGTGTGTGTGTGTGTGTGTGTGTGTCTCAGACATTGGTGGAGACTGTTTCCTGTGGGGGGAACCTGCTGATGAACATCGGTCCAACACATGATGGACGGATAGCTCCCATCTTTGAGGAGCGTCTGAGGCAGATGGGCCAGTGGTTGAAGGTCAATGGGGACGCCATCTACAACACGACAGCATGGCGAGCTCAGAAAGACTCCGTCACCCCCAACGTCTGGTGGGTTCTTGTTTGCTGGCTTTACAATACGTTTGCCTATAATGTATTTTTATAACAATTACTGTGTCTTTTTTTCTTTTCTTTTATCATTAACAGGTACACTTTCAGACCACAGGAAAAGAGTGTCTTTGCTGTTTTGTTGGAGTGGCCCAAGAATGGATCTGTTATTCTGACTGATCCTGTGGTTACACAAAACTCCACTCAGGTAAGACTCAGACTGCTGCAGTACAGATATGCAAAAGAAATGTTTGAGGTTGGCTAGAAACAGTGCCTCCATCCATCCTGTTACATAAAGAGCTCTCCAGTGCTTGCACACTTACATGTACTTTAAATTGTCAAGAAAGAAAAACTGGCTCCCAGGATTTTCCAGAGTCCAAGGTTTTCTGGAGCCAGCAGTTTACAAACCAACAAAAAAATTCAGATTACTGTAAAATACAACATGAAAAGAAGCCGATTCTCACATTGGAGAGATTTAAATCAAAGGATGATTGGTTAAAAAATATTTAAAATTTTAAACAATTTACAAAATATTCACAAAATACAATTCCCTCATTCATATTATGATAATAACAACTAATTGTTTGAATATTTACTTGCCCAAATTGATTAAGTGAATAAATGCATCTGAAAGGAAAACAAATGGCTCGCTGGTTTCACAGACTGTTATAATGTAGCTGTGGTCAGGCAGGAACCTCAATCATATTAGCAGAGAAAGAAAAGACTGGCCAGAGTTTAATTGAAGGCTCAATATATCAGCAAACTGGTCTAACGCTGCTGGAGCGTCCAATAACCGCACTGAATCCTGGGATATGAGGTTGACTCACTCACAGAGCAGTCCTCTCTCTTTTTTTTCCTCTCTTTGTTTCTGTCAAATGTTAACCTTGCTTTGTGTGGTGCTTTTGTTCTAAAAAAGGTGGTGCTTCTCGGTCACGGGTCTCTGCAGTGGGAGGCTGTAAAGCCCAGCGGACTGCAGGTTCTCCTGCCCCAGCTGTCCTTCAGCCAGATGCCATGCCAGTGGGCCTGGACACTGAGGCTGACAGGTGCCACTTAAAGAGAAACCAAAATCATATGAAGAGGAACAGACAGCAGCAGGCTGAAGAGAAGGACCCAGCGGTTGATTTGTTTAAATAACTGAACACAGCCCAGAGAATGTACTGTATAATCTGTGACTATGATTACATAAAATGTGATTTTTTTGAAATACTGAAGCAGGGAGTAAAAAGCAAACATTATTACAGGATCTTTGATTTTGCGCTGAATAATTTTCATAGTTAAAGTCTTTGGATTTCTTTACTTTTGGGAAGACATAAAAGTCATTTATTGGTGCAATAAAAACCCACTTACAGCTTATATATATTAATCTTAAGGGTCAGTGTGACAAATGCACCATCAAAACTGTTTCATATTATTTGCCACATTGTTTTCTGCACTTTTAAAGTTTTTTGTACGCCTACAAGTTTTTATGTGATTTTTGTGGTCTACAGCAATAATCAATGTGGTGATTGTTTTATATGTGAAGCAATGTTTAAATAAAACAAATAATTCCTTCGAGAAGCATCTTTTTATTATAACCATGCTTACATGTGAAAGAAAGATGATATCCCTCAAATTAAGTGCGTTCACTTCTCATTTATGATTGTATCATGTTGACTTCTGCACTTCTGATCAAGCCTAGATTATTTTAGTTACTGCGTAAACTTAGCACCCCCTGCTGCTTACATTTGTAATAACACCAATAACACCCCTTTCGTGTGGCACATGTTAAAAGCACGTTGCCGGCGTTTAACTGAACCCTACACCCGCACTTTGCACAGGCGATGCATGAAAAAATATTCCACTGTCATGCATATCGTTGAAATGACATTTTCAGCATGTTGCATGGTGACTGGTAAGCCCCCGTTCCCGGCTGGTTCATACCGCGCTGCCACTATTTTAAAACCCGCAATTGTGCGCTTCTTTCCCCCGCTGATCCACAATAACGAGAGGTGGGCTTGTCACCTAAGATGGTGAGTCCGGTGCAGGGCATATCTCTCTGTTGTGTCTGCTCTCTGTTGCACGCCTTTAAGGTGGGAGGTCCCTGTTCTGCAAATGTTCCATGACGTACAGATGGGGGGTTTGCAAGGGGTCTCACGTCTGTGCATTTCCCCCCCTCTTCAGAAGGCTATCCCCAGCCTGGGACCCGCACAAGACAGCTGATCCCCTAAACAACAACAACAACAACAACAGAGAGATGTGAGGATGCATATTGATCGTATCAAGTCAGAGTTTTAGGAAGTAAAGATATCTAAGATGGGCGTTTTAGGAAATGCAAATTAAAACGAGAACTGTAAAGCTTAGTTTCATCACTGATTAATCTTTTGATGTGTCTTTATGAATTAATTAGCAATTTCCGCCATAAAACGTCAAATATAGTAATCACGTACAACTAAAAAAAACACAAATCAATAAGGTATTGATTGAACCACACAATTTCTTGGAGCCAATAATTTATCACAGACCGTTTATCCAAATCACAAAATGAGTTCGCTCATGAGGATAGAAGACAGCAAATATTGATCTTTCAGAAGGTGGAATGGGGGAAGTATTAGCATTTTTGCCAATAGAAATTCTGTAAATAATTATTAAATCATCAAATAATTAATGAATTATTTTAATACATTGTAATGGAAAACACTGCCTTGACAATTACTTTCTCATTTAATTTGCATACTTTTATCATATTATGTTATATGGAAATAGTGGGGGAAAAAAAACATTGCCTGTTAGATACATTGCCTAGATGGAGACAGCATTTTATATGACAGATCCAGAGAATGTTTGCTTTTTCTTTGTCTGATTCTTGTTTACAGTGAAATTAGATGTATTATAATGAGGATACATGTACAAACTGTAGCACCGATGGCCATATATTGATGCACTGGCTGTGCGGCTGAAGCCCATTCGCTCCACTCATTTTGCTGTCTTGGTGCAGTAATCTTTGGTGGTAATTATATATGTAGACAGGAACTGGAAAACTGCTACAGACGTTGGCGCGGTTGCCATGGAAACACACAATCATGTCAGATTATTTTCAGGTACTGCTGTGATAATGGCATAAGTATGCCTGGTTTAAGGGGCTGATTTAAGGAGACGGATAAATGAAACGATGGTCTGAAAGATCATAAAGCGAATTGGCTCAAGTTTTTCTTTGAATGATGCATCGAGTTAGAGGCAGAGATATGCAGGGAAGATTCACTTTTGCACAGTGTTTTTGTCAGTGTTTGTATCAGCTGTTTCGTTCAACCTGTAGCGTTCACTGTAAGTGATATCTCAGTCAGACTTATGACGGCTACTACAGCCAGCAGGGGGGAAAACCTCATTCTTTCCATTCATAAACATCCCCTAAGAGTGTGTGTTGTCCCCGCTGTCATCTGTTTTAGCACTAATATCTTAGTGGCCTGCTAGTCAGGTGCATGTGTGGTATTCAATCACATGCAAATTTGTGGCAGATTTGAGCCGGTCAGCAGTGCTGCGGTGTAGCTTCAATAGTGGAAATGCCAAGCAGTGTGGAACATCCTGGGGGACAGACCATTATATTTTTAGAGATGGGCGACTTGACCTTCACTGCACATTGACTATCAGCCATTTTAGTACCGCTCCTCTAGATACTGAATACAGCATAATGGATCTCAGCTGCAGTGCAGTTTGTTAGCTTCAACTTCATCTTCGGCTTGTTAGAGGCTATATCTAATAATAGCTCTCTGCAATTCCATACTGTGGAGGGACACTATCAATACACAGTCTCTGCATTCACTGCTTTTTTTGCACTCAGCAAGTTGAAGTTTTCTCAAGGAAATGCACTGTGAAATTAGTTTTACTGTGAAGCAAACAACAACTTGCCATTTGGGTCAGATTCTGAACTCTGAGGTTAAGTTCGGCGAAGTGGTTACATAAGTTTACAGCCTTTGTTTGGCTGTGTAAGCTTTATGTTAAGAGTAAGATATGTTTTAGCTATAGCCCAAAGCCAAGGACTCCTATTCATAGAGGCACCCAGTTGTTCTCACCCAATGGCACAGAGTGAGGATGGTCATTGCAGAGGAAGTATTTATAGTTGTGTGAATTATATTGTGCTGAAAGGCCAAAGTTTCACGACTGAGCGTAGGGATCAGAAATCCATTCAAGTCAGGGAAAACACCCAATTTGTTGTATTAGGAGACAGAGAATATTTTTTGAACACTTGAGCTTAAAAGATAGTTCATCAGCTGTTTCAGCATGTATTCAACCATCACTTCAAAATTTTGTGTGTCATGTGTTCTACTTGTGGCTGGTCCAGACAATTACTCCTCAGACAACCAACAGAAATAGTTATATAAATTGCAACAATTAGTTAAATGTAGTTAAGTAAAAAATACAATATTTTCCACTGAAATGTGGTGAAGATACAGTTTTCTACAGCCTGACTCAGATTCAGCAGCAAATGATAGCTAATGTTATCAAACTATGGATAAAGATGTTGTATAACTGCATGACTGAGTCAGCTTGCTGACTTCAATGATGCTTCTGCTCATCTACTTATGCAACATTTCAGCATTCATCATTTTCCTGTAATTGTAGCTTTTGGCCTCAGTGACTGATGTCCGGCTAAAGTTACATAGACTTACTTACTAACATGTAAGTATCAATTCAAAAATGCAGATGGTCAAAGTGGAGCTAATTTTATCTACTTTTAAACTACAGACAGGTCGTATTTCCCTTAAAATAACTTGTAGATCAGGAAGCATGACAAAATAAAAAAAATCACATGTAGATGTAAGAAACTATAATAAAAACAAATAAATAACTAAATGATTTCAGTGAAATATGAGCTGTTGCATATAGCAAAATATGTAGAGATAAAAAGAAAGTAGGTCAAATTGAGATAACACAAACAGCTGACATCTTATTCCTACCTTAATGATACACAGTAATTCGTCAATTAATCTCAATTAAAAAAAAATATGTACCACTGTGGTTAACTCAGGCTTGACAATACAGTCTGTGGCTTTGTGTTCATAAAAATAGTAACAGAGCAGCATTTAAATTTCGGTATATCATGTTGAAGCAAGTATTTATTGAGAAGATTTTCAGAAGTGAATGTAGGAGCTGTTATAGCACCATGTCACACTGAACTCATACATCTGATTCACAGGATGAGTATTGCAGCTGCACATAATCTGCAGCATTGTCCTAGTTTTTCCCATGTTAATGACACCCTCATCACGACTCACTCCATTCACAAAGCAAATCCTGTCGTGACGGGAAGGACTGGCTCTGAACAGGCTGTGGGTGTCTCAGAATTCGGAGAACATGTCTAATTTTTGCAGCATCCTCACAGCCAGCCACATGCTGTCTTTTCAATGAGTTCCTCTCTATATACAAACTGAATAGGATCGCGCTGTAGGAAATGTACATTCAAAACTGCTGCACCATGTGATTAGTGTCTTTCAAAGCGCTTGTCACTTTTGCATTTCCCCTCTGCTCTGCTTATATACACGTGCTCTGTCCAACTGATTTATGTAGATTAAAACAGTTTATGAATGTGTGAACCTGAATGAATTCCTGATCACTAAATCCCTAAATCCTGAAAAAGGGATGAATGAACTCTGGCTATCTAGAAAGATGATGTTTAGCTCTTTGCATCATGATATCTGACTCCCCACTTTGTGTGTTGTGTGAGGCAGCTGCTGCTGTGCTTTGAAACACAGTGAGAGCGAGAGAGGAAAAGCGTCCTTAAACGTGGGCTGTTGTGTAATCCCTCCCAGGGCCCCTTTGCTATTTTTGTGCCTGGGTCCGCACGTCACGGTTGGGTATTTTCTCTGGTGACTAGCTCGCATCAATAGATCTTCTAATGTACACCCAGTCAGGCAGCAGCTTCATAACTGATGGGACTTTACCTTGCTAATTTATTTCATTATTGTTGCCCAGACATGAGGAGAATGGGGAAACGGACTATGCAGCATGAGGAATGTCACATGTGACTGCCGATATGGGACAGGGGACTATTCAAATGTCAGGTTTGTATGAGGATTATATTTGATATTTGAATGTCAGCTGTTGTACAAGCCGAGGCTTTCTTCCCATCAGGCTGTGTGCTTTACATCATTCTGATCACAGTGAGAGCTGTTGATTGATTCTGCATGCTATGTGCTATGTTGCTGTTAAAGAGCCACAGAGGGTTTATCATCCAGCTTCTCTGAAGCCGGTCATCTCCGTACGATATTTATGGAATTGTTGTCAGCGTGAGGCTTCATGTCTGTTCCCTTTAATGGCCAACTTAGCCTCTAATGATGTAATGCAGCAGCATAACGATGCTCTCCGTAACCAACATTTGTTTGCTCATTGTCCTCTATCGTGTCTGAAAAGCAGTATGGGATGTGCCCCACTAATGTCTGCTGTTTAAATTAATTTCTCAATAAAGTAATTTCTCCATCCAAGCGGACATACTGTACCCCAATCAGCCCACAATCGTCCTGAAACACACCTACTGCCACCCACCTGCCTGCTGTTGTTGCGCGTCATTGCTGCTGTGTCATATATTTTTGTAAAGGTTAGTGCTTGTTGCCGGGAGTGAGAGAAATTGCAGTGAAAGGCTGCTGGTACAGTCTTTATGCAGAAAAGTCTGTTAAGACACTTGTCAATAAGACTCTGAATATGTCGGTTCTGTTCTCTCTCTATCCTGCTCAGTTCAAAGGTATGCATTGTTTCTGAGGGTCTTATCTCGCTGTCACTCTGCACCCATATTCTCCTTCCCTCCTCTCGTAGCACACAGAGGATGGAAACTAAGCAATGAGGTCAGATCGTCCTTGAAAGGGAGCTCCCTAACAGGCCTCTGAATTTTGTTACCCTGAGGCACCCCAGTTAGTTTACCTCTGTAAACCTCCCCATTGAATCTCAGATTGTTTCAACTGGAGACAGCTCTTGCTATCATTCATATGCCTTCATTATATCTCTATCCTGCTGCAGAAGAAGCCCTCAAATTTATTGAAGCACAGCTACTGAAAAGAACACGGGCATTAAAAAAAAACAAAAAAACAAACAAACCAAAAAAAACCCCACAAATGTGAGATACCGTCCTTAAAGCTGCTTTCCAGCATCTCCTGGCATCTAGAGAGTCACCTTGGCTTCGTATCCTCTAGTTTATTCCCGAGGAGTGTGTGGTGTGCTAACAAAGAAAGAGAGGGAGTGAGAGAAAGCGAGTGAGTCGGAGGATGTCCTAATTAAGGGGAACTCAGAGGGTTTGAACCAGATAATCTTACATAACCTCGTTAGGGAGGACACAGCATTTGATACTGAGAAGATGGAAATGACGTGCCCTCAGAGACCGATCCCCAAGGTATGAGACAAAAGTGTAGTGGTAAAAGCAATGCACTTTTGACAGCAGGGATGATGTTGTATCTGCATGTTTTCGTACAGGACGGCATGCTGTCCCGTGCAGCTTAGTGTGGAGATGATGACAGTAGTAACACCACGAGGTTAAATGATTAGAATACCTCAAGGAATCTGAAGATTTTATGATAAAATCTAGTATTGGTGGTTAAGCAAAACATGTGTGTTGTTTGTTATTTTATGTAGGCTAGGGATTGCATCAAGAGGGGTGCAAGTACACTGATTACACTTTATCAGTGATCAATGATCTGACACCTGTTTGTGCTGGAATGCCTCAACTAAGATTCCATACTTGAAAAAACATGATATTATGTTCCTTATCTTCTGCTGGGGTTTAACCATGTTATTTTTGGTAGATCATATACACTTTCTTTGGCATGCAAACTTCTGTTGAAATCAGACAGATTTTTTAATGGTGGAAAAAATGTTAACAAATACTGAAGGAATGAAAATAGTATTGAAATTTTCAGTTTGGATTATAGAATAAAGAAACAGGCTGGTATATTGTGACTGTGTCGCAATAAAAATAGCTAAAAATTATTTTTTGGAAAATACTTCCATTGTACCCCTCCTCAATGTTTACTTTTTAAAAAACAACTTTTATATGTGATCATTTATTATATTGCACCATCTTATTACACACACTATATTTGCACCCAAAATAGTAAATATTTGAACAAAAGTGACATATAAGTTGAAAAAAAAGAGAGCTGATTTTAAGATTGTTGAAGCTTGTTCAAAGAAAGGATGCTGTGATGTCAGATTAGATTTCTATGAGATTCCTAATCAGCTTCTACAAGCACACTAACAACCACACAGAGAGACATGCACACATGCACACAATTAACGTATACCTACAACCAATCATGACACATACTACAGTAAAAGTATGTTCCTTAAGCTCCTGCACACATTTATGCACCTCCACAGGGCTTGACATAAGGTACTTTGGTTTTTTAGGAGTGGAAAGAAGAAAATATTTTTATCCATTCCTGCTGTGATGGAGCTCATTATGAAATTTATACTCCAATTTTACTGGGAGGACTTTTGGTAAACTTGAATATCTTGAATAGCTTTCACTCTCAAAGAGGGGATTTAACTCAGATTTAACAATGGAAATTAACTTTTGAAGATCAAATTTATCTATTTCTCTTTTGTCATAATAGAAATCACGTGAATTTTCAGGGTTTTGTATTACAGATTTTCATAGATCTACGTTTTAGTTGACTAATTGTCAATTCTGTCTGATTTCTTTCAGATGACCCTTCCCTGCAATCAATTCACATGTGTGTTAATATCACTAAAGTTACATAACAGATAGTGTCCTTGAAAATCAATCCCAAAGAAAGTGACATTGGATTCATGGAGTCACTTGAAACTACTGCAGGGGTGAAAAGCTCCACCGAGTGTCAGGAGAGAAATGTTGCCCAGAAAAAATGCACCTCAGAGGCAGCGCAAAACAAATTGGGTCCATCAGTCGAATTGGAGGGAAAGGGGTGGCACCAACAACTGCAAGAAGGTCAAAGCAGAGACACATGTGGTTTCAAAGAAATGTCTGACTCAGGGAAATCACTGCTTTTAGAAGATCAGCCCTGCCTAATCCAGTCCACAAGCCATCAAGACTATGAAGTGTCTTTACATCCATTGCAGTCTACAAAACAGTTACCCATTGGCAGACAGAAAGCTGTAGGTCACTTAATTTCTGCACAGTCACCAGGACCTGCATCTCACAGGAAGTCCACCAGTTCACCAGAAGTCCAACTACAGTGCTCTCATTCAGGGATGGATCAGCTGTCAGAGACTGCGTGCAAGGTGGAACAGAAACCAGCAAAACCTGGGAAGTATGTTTGTGATTACTGCGGAAGGGCATGTGCCAAACCCAGTGTGCTTAAGAAACATATTCGTTCACACACCGGGGAAAGACCCTACCCATGCGTCCCCTGCGGATTCTCCTTTAAAACCAAGAGTAATCTATACAAACACAGGAAGTCTCATGCTCACTCTGTCAAAGCTGGAACAGTGCCACTCTCAGAACTTGGTTCTTACAATGCCAATACAGACCAGGGGTCTTTTGAAGGGGAAGGAGAGTTATTCTCTGATGCTGAGCAAAGCACGGACACTGATGAGGACACTCTTAACGACCCACTGCTGCTGCTGGACTCACCAGTGGAGGGATCAGATAACACTGCTGTAAAAGTACTAAATCTCATTGCTCAGAAAAAGGGAGCCACGTCGATGTCAGCTCAGGATGGTTCCTCCCGGCCCCAAGAAATCAATGCACCTCCTGCCGCTGTCGAGGCTAGCCGTGCAATTCAATCTTGCACGATCAAACAGAGGCTTGCACTGCGGCTGTCTGAAAAAAGAAGCAGCGACTCTGACCACAATCTGTCCCTCCCAAGTCAATCTAGCAAGGGCAGCACAGACTCTGGCTACTTCTCGAGGTCCGAGAGTACAGAGCACCAGACTGGTCCTCCAAACACTAATGCCAAGTCCTATCAAGAAATTATGTTTGGGAAGTGTTACAGGCCAAGTCCTAAACAGACAGCAGCTTATGTGGCTTGTAGCACAGACTCAGGTGAGAATACTGGGAAACGCTCTGAGAGAGGTGTTTCCCGTGTTTTTACCCAAGAAAAAGACACAGTTGAGTCAATCAAAATAAACACAAAAACATTCGCGAGGGAAGAGGTTAAAGAACCCCTGTTAGATGCTGGCTCTGATGTAGGGCCTCTGATCAGAAGCAACTCAATGCCAACATCCTCAGCAGTGTGTCTATCTATGCCTCAAGCCCTCAGAGGCAGCCACTCGTTCGATGAAAGAACAAGTACTGGGGGCATGAGGAGGCTCAGGCGGCAAGCTGCTTTTGAACTCTCTGCACATGATGGCCATGCAGACACTGATAGTCATGGAAAGATGACAGAGAGTGGCATTTTACCCTCAGGATTGGAAATGGAAAATTATCCCTCTGGGGCATCTAATATAAACCATCAGCGACATGTAATGGAATTGGTAACAAGGAAACGTCGGAAAGAAAAGAGGGAAGATGAAGATTTGCCGGGTCAATATGAGGGCCATCATGAACAGTGTGAAGAAATGTTTGATTTAACCAAGGACTATGAAACAAAACAAGCAGCAGCAGGTATTCTGGCATTAGGAAAAGGACATTCTTCAAGTGTTCTACCACAGATGGACAGATGTGACATGGATCTATCACTAGGCCTTGAAATGTCAGGTCGAAAAAATATAGGGAATGTAATTTCTGTTATTCAGCACACAAACTCAATAAATAGGCCCCACTCTGAACAGTCTGAATTATACAAGTATCCCGGGCAGAGATTGGAAGGTATTTCTGCATTTCAAGCTATGGAAGCAAGTGAATCATACGAGATAGAAAGGAGCGATAGTACGCTAAGGCAGTCCTTTCAAATGGGCCCTAAACTTGTGAGGCAGCCCAACATACAGGTCCCAGAAATCAGGGTCACAATAGAGCCTGATAGTCCAGAAAAAGCTCCAGAGGTGCAGGTGAAGGAGCCAGAGAAGCATGTGGAAGAGTTTCAGTGGCCTCAGAGGAGTGAAACTTTAGCACAATTCCCTCCAGAAAAACTCCCTCCAAAGAAGAAAAGGCTACGCTTAGCTGATATCGAGCACTCCTCTGGTGAATCAAGTTTTGAGTCTGCCTGCACCAGTCTCTCTCGCAGCCCGAGCCAAGACAGCAACTTATCTTATAGCTCCACCTTCTCCTTTGACAGAGAGGAGAGCTTAAAGTCAGTCTCTCCAGCCAGGCAGGATGAATTTGGCAAACCACTAGAGCTCCTAGCTGTGCCAGGGAGTGGGCACTCCCTCTCTGTGCTCAACCAGCGTCAACAACATGAAATGAGACGCTCCTCCTCAGAGCAGGCGCCATGTAACTTGCGCAAGGAGTTCCCAGAGGTACGCAGCATATCATTTGACTATGGCAGTCTTTCTCAAACATCCAAAGTTAGACACGTGGACATCTGCGCTGGCCACTCGGCTGTAAGGGAGAGAAGGAGGGGAAACTTGGTGCGACAAGAGTCATTGAGTATGGACACTGAAGTAACACAAGTCCCATCCCAAGTGTTTCCGCAGCACCTCAGCAGCACCTCCCCTCCATTCACTGCAGTTGCTGTTCTGCCACAGACATTTCCAATATTTTCTACTGGGAATACATTTTCCCAGCTGTCACATCCAAGCCTGTTGGTTCCTGTAAGAATACAAACTCATGTGCCATCATATGGCAGTATCACATACACTTCAGTATCACAGATTTTAGACAATCAGTATGACAACAGTGGTTCCAGTACATCCAGTTCTCAGAATCAAACTTCATTTCTGTCTGGAAATCTTGATTCCCATAATGTTTTAGCATATACTCGACCACCTTCAACACACACCCTCAATGTTGAAGCCCTTGATTTGTCATCAGCTAAGTTAAAGACGGGCATCCCTCTCTCTCTGACCTCCAGGACTATCTCAACCACTAATGCATCCAGTGGTGGCGCAAACAAACGGATGCTATCCCCTGCCAGCAGCCTGGACCTTTTCATGGAGGTCAAGCAGCAGAAACGTGTTAAAGAAGAAAGAATGTTTGGGCAGATTGTAGAGGAGCTGAGTGCTGTGGAGTTGGGAAAATGTAATTTGAGTGAAGAGAAGGGGCACAGGTCAGAGATGCAGGGTGCATCCACACCTCATGCTCAGGATGACTCATGTAGGAGTAAATTTATCACACTTCAGCAAAAAGTAACAGAGGTCACTGACCATGAATTTGAGTCAGCTATGGAAAGTAGCTCCCTGGAAACCAGCTCACCCCCCTACTCCATGAAATCAGTCAGCAAAATGAAAGAAGTTGGTGTGGAGAAACGAGTGCAGATGGACATGATGGCACAGCTGGTTACCAGTAAAGAAATCCTGATCTCAGATTCTGAGCATTCAAAACTGTTATCTCAGTTTCCAAGTCTTCGCACAACGACAGGTGTGAGCTGGTGTTATCTCAACTATACCAAGCCAAGCTGCTCTCACAGCAATGCCCCTTACTTCTCTGTGTACGCCACCTGGTGTGTGAGTTCCCATAACCCAAACCCTCTTGAGCTGAGTACCAGTGCTGCTCTGGCATTACTGCGGTCCAAACAGAGGGGAGACAAGGTTATATACACTGTGTCCGCCATGTGCCAGCCTGGCACGGGTAAACTGGTTTCATCTCTCATCCTGTGGAGGCACACCATGGAACAGGTGGGGGAATGATCTAATCTCTGCAAATTTCTGCCTTAAACATTCAACATTCAACATTTTTTCTGGACCTAAAGAGTAAACATCCTATTTATAGCATAATGGCATTCATAGCATTTATAGAATTAATGGCATTTAATTGTTCTTGCTACAGTCGCTGTTAATTATGGAAGGAAATAATTTTTTTAAAATTACTACTCATAATCATGCTGCACTAGGCAGTTTTCCATCCTGGTAGCACTAAATGTTAGCGAGAGATAACTGTTTGAGATGTAGAAAGTTCAAAATACCTCATTACCCAGAATTTGGCAAACTGCACAGCTTACATCTTTTGGCAGAGGGTTCAGCCATTTCGGCAGGTGTGTGGAAATTACTTTTCTGCTGTTAGTTTTTCTTTTCCTTTTTTGATTCATTACTCTCTCTGCATTTTCTCTTTGTAAAGAAAGGTGTCTTGGAAATGGGGTACTTTTACCCATTGCTTTGGATAAAAGCAAAATAAAAGCATGCTCAATTTGAAAAAAAAAAAAAAAGGTAAAATGTAACATGCAAATCATGAACACATAGCTTAAAAAAATAAACACTTTGGAAATTGACAAATTGGAGTTACCTGTATTGAGTTTTCCCCTGGCAGCCGTGGCAGCATTTTCATGTTTGCAAAACATGCTGTGTAATGCCACTTGTGACATACTATATTGGACGCATCACATTACATTGTCGATAAGGTGTCCACTTAAAATGGATGTTAACAAAATGTTGGTTCATCTGATTCAGCTGCAGAGGAAACCGGAGCCCAAAGAGGTGGACATCACCTACGGAAAAAAGGTTAAGGACATCAGCTGCAGAGTGAAAACTGCCAAGGAGGAATGGAAAGAGAGGGAGGCTATCACAACCCAAACAGTGCCAACACGTATTAAGATCTTCGAGGGAGGGTCAGTCAAGATATTAGTTGTAATAACACCAGTCATTTTGGCTGACAGCAAGTACAGCAGCTAAATTAGGATGTGCATACACTATTTGTCAAGGCTCTTTCCACCCTTGCAGGTGTGTATGTAGTTCCTTACCAGAATACTACATCTATCTTTCAGGTACAAGTCCAATGAAGATTATGTGTATGTCAGAGGTCGAGGTCGGGGGAAATACATTTGTGAGGAGTGTGGTATACGTTGTAAGAAGCCGAGTATGCTGAAAAAACACATCAGAACTCACACAGACGTGAGACCCTACATCTGCAGGGTCTGCAACTTTGCTTTTAAAACTAAAGGTGAGCATTCTTTAAGCTGGAGTGATTACATGGTTGGCACATAAGAGTTACTAATCATATTTTTTGCTTAGAAAAATGGAAGTTTTCTATCAGTGCTTAGAAAGATAAGTGGGAGAAAGTCTTTTACCATGGAGTCCGCCTTTTTGTAACCCCGATTTACAGTACCCTAGAGCAAACAAATAAACACTGCCTCTAGACAGGGCCTCTTCCCTTTTGTTTTCGTTCTGCAGAGTCTGTTGGTTCTCATACATGTTTGAAAGGGAAGGGTGAATGGTAGGATATTCAGCTTTTTGCAATCTAGGACTCGCTGCTAGATGTCACTCAGTTTTACACACTGGACTTTAAAGAGCAAATGCAAGTAATTTCACTGAAAAATGTTTGTCCTTATTATGCGTTTTATCCTTTACAGGAAACCTGACAAAACATATGAAGTCAAAGGCACATATGAAGAAATGTCTTGAACTGGGCGTGTCAGTGACGATGGATGAGACAGAGACACAGGAACATGGTAAGCAAGTGACATATGACATGCATATAATATTCTTGCCCATGCATGAGGTATAGCAAAATAAATCCAAATTACCTGATGTGTTTTTCTTTTTAAGTGGACGACATCCAACAAGAGTCCAAGACAGAAGTGGCAGTAACAACCAAACACCAGTTCTCTGATGCAGAGGACTCTGACGGCATGGATGAAGATGTAGATGAAATTGATGAAGATGATGACGAGGATGATGATTATGAGGGTGACTCCACTCCAAAGATACGTTCAAGAAGCACGAGTCCTCAGCCTTGTGGAGTTACCTCCCTTTCAGTCACAGCCACGGCAGCTATCCATGGCTATTCCCTCCCCTCTCTGCCTGAAACTGAAGTTCACCAACAGCCCTCTGGCAGGCAGACAGGCTCAGACCATCAAACTGTCCTTGCAACAGACCAGAGAGAGAAGTCCATGGATGAGGACTCTCTGTCTATGCTCTCTCCAGACCAGGCCAGCTTCCTTTTTGACCCCTATTCTTCTTGTCTACTCTCTCCTGGTTGGGAATCTCCCATTAGGGAACCCTCCCCTTCACGTCTGCGTTACCCATCCCCGAGGCGAGAACTCTCTCCGCGAGGTCGCTCCTCTCCCAGGTGGGATACCTCCCCACTGAGGCCAGGTTCACCTAGCCTGACACCCATTCAGCACCTCTGTCCCGTCTCAGTTGAACGACCCATGTCTCCTGGAACAGAACTAGCTGGGAAACGTGACTCTTCGGTCAGAGGCCGGCAAAGAGTTGTGCTGAGGGCAGTTTCACCACGCAGAGGCTCGCATCAGCACAAAGGTGATAAAACCAGACAACAGGCAAAGATGGAGATGGCTCAGCAACAAGCAGCCTTTGAAATGGAGATGGTATGTATGATGATGGTATTTGATGATATAAATGATGGTGTATATCACGTGTTTCGCATCTAGCTCACTGTAGTTCTGTCATATAGTATTTTAGAACTGTTTGTCAATCGACAAAATGTCTCAAAAAAAAAAGAAAAAAGATTTGACAGATTTGGATGATATGTGGTGAAAAGTTAAGCTAAGTTATGTTTTGGGAAAGACAACGAAATTTTAAGAATTTCTTCATTACTACAAGTATTCTGTGATCATCTATAAATATTCTGATACACACGAGGATTCATATTAAAGCACTCTAAAGCCCTATTTCTTAAAATGACAAATGTAAAACATATATCTGCTAATACTTCTGTGAAGGATTAACTGTGTAGCAGAAGTCTGGTTTGTACACCTGTGCCAAGGAGCTCCACTGTTGTCCAAAAACAAAACAAATCAATGAGGCATACCATTAAGATAGGTGACATATCTTTCTTACCATAAACACACACACAATTATCATCACGATACTTACAAAATCTCATTAGAGAACCAAATGTGTATTAAACAGCAACTGAAAATAGCCTTTCCTAAAATACTACTGAATTACAGTGTTTGTCTTAAGTCATTCAGTCTTTTTTTCATGAAAGTATACATTTATAACCCTTTTGGTCCTTAGCAGGAATGAACATATGAGATTGCTATGAGCTAAGCACCACAAACAGGGTAGTGGTTGCCAACAAAATAGCTCATTATTAGTACTGGTATTTTTATTAGAATTGCACACTACTACAAAAATTCAGACTACCACAACCTTATTGCTTATGCAGCCATACTGAGGATATGTATTCCTTAGAGTGCTGTTTTAAGTTTTTGCTGTCTTTCTCATATTTCACCATTTTTACTAACTGTAATATTTTTCACATGAGAAATTATCCTGGCAGTGTAAAACCGCTCCTAATGCTGCCAATATGTCATTTTTAGGATCAAAAGAGCAGCTTGGCTTCCAGTCTGCCTGGTGCTGCCAGTTCTCATCACCAGAACATCCTCAGCCACCTCCCTCTTCACTCCCAGCAGCAGGCCCACAGTTTGCTCCCCATCGTTCCTGTTGGAGGGCTCCAGATGTTACACTCCCTGCCTTCCTCAAGCACTGATGTCATCCCCTCTTCTGTGCCAAGCCCCCAGAGCAGTGAGGGCCAACATTGCAGCAGTAGGGAGGGATCTGTCCAGGGGCTCGAGACTGGAGGAGAGGACATTGTAGGCCAAGATCAGCTGTCCTCACATCAGACTGCTCAGGAGAAAAAACTTGAACCCGGCATCAGGGACAGCAGACAGGAGGAGAATGTTCAAACCTGCTTGAAAGCCATCGCCTCGCTGAAGATTACTACAGAGGACCCTCATTGAGATCCACCTTTTTGTCTCCTTGATATGATCCAGAACAAAAGCCCCCTGGTATACCTGCAACCTTGTCGTCCTCAGCCCTTTAGGCACATAACCTCATCTCTAGCCCATTAGAGGCAATATAATAACGCTTCCTCCAGTCTTGCACATACTCCAGACAGCTGCTTTTAAATCTGAGTGGAGATCAAACCTTCACGGTGAAGAAGAAATCTACACTGTCTGATGTGCTACTGTCTTCAGAGACCCTTTGAAATGACTGGACGAGCAGCAGGATGTCTTGCAAAGTGGAGAAGTTTTGGGTGCAGGTGCAATATGGAAAGATATTATGCTAATATGCCTTTGTTTGTAGTTTGCGTACGATTGCACATAAATTATATTTATGGATTCTGTACAAATGTGCTTAACATATACTCCTTAGATGCATACAAACAGTGTATTTTACTGTATGTGTACTTTGAAAATAGACTGTTGTTTAATGTAATCATATCAAGGTGTGATGCTGTAGTGCAGTAAATAAAGACTATTTATAGGGGGGAAAAGTATGCGTATTATGAAACAGACTGACCAAATTTTAAGTAGACGCTTCTTGTGCAGTTTGGTGCTTCTAATCAAGCAGCAAGGGTCTGTGCCTTTATTTTGCTTTTTATTATTTGTTATCAGAAGGTTGTTAAATAAGGAAAAATGTCAAGGTACTCTTTATTCAGATGTGTTGGCACTGCAAGAGAGTTCACTCAAAGGATAGCTTTTTCTTTTTTGTTCCGTGAGTTCTGCAGACAGATGGATGCAGCTTGTTTTATGTGAAACAACCTTAAAAAATGTTTCTTCTGTTGCATTTTTCTCAATGTTGTGGTTTTTATCTTGGTAAAAATGCATGGGATTTGCTATTGCACAAAATAGAGGAAGTTATTATGTAATTATGAATACTGTAAGATGTATTTATATATTAGAACGTGAGCACTTATTGATACTGGTAAATATTTGACTACTATTTATATGGTATATCTGTACTTATGCAGCAGTGACGCAGTTATGCAGTGAGCCACGCTGGCATTGCTTTTGATCTCATGTCTTTGCTTTGATTTTTTCTTCTCTTATACAGATGACCATAAGGATTTTATGAGTTTTGTCGATGCACTTTCATCCTTTCATCTTTGATGTTTAACTGACTTGGTCAGTGAAAATGGGGAAGTAAAAAGTGTTATGTTATCATGTGGTTTTGAAACATTCCAGTCGTTTTTTCACGTTTCTCATTTTGTGAAACATGTTGCACAAAAATTCAAGGGGCTATGATCAGTCACTAGTGTGTTTTTTTGCATTTCAAGTGTTACTGGATAAATCAATATCACTTACTGTAAGTAATACTAAAGTTATGATGTTAACAGCGTGAGTTGGTTGACTATTACTGCTCAAAATGTAAGTAATCATTCACCAAATGCATTACTTCTTCTCTGTATATATACGTGTATTTTTATGATTTAAACTATTTTTGCAGTGTTGAATTCTGAAAACTTTTTATGCAGATTGTTTATATCTCTTTAAGAGGTAAAATGTCTGCAGTTGACGTAAAGGAGGTTTAATGAGGGCGAAAATAGCACAGTGTTAATCGCTAACACAGTGTGTCTCATCTTGAAAAAAAGTGTCTTCACATCTTCAAGTGGTTATGTTACCAGTTTGAGAATGGATTTCAAAGTCAGAAAACACTTTTTTCACTCATGTTTACATAATGAAATTATAAAGGTGCACTGCTTTAATTTTGTTTCCCCTCCCCACTGAAGATGTATGTAGCTTTGATTTCATGGTTATGTAATTTTATTTGTTGTGATAATGGTGCAGAATGCTCATAAAATGTGAAGGGAAAGTGAAGCCCTCTATTTGCTTTGGCATACAGTATGTATTCAGATTGTGTTAGTGTTTTGTTTCTCTTGTGTATTCATATTTACTGAACTGCATTGTGCCTCTCATGTCTTTGAAATTCCCTGTAAAACACACAGAGGACAAATCATTTTACCTCTCAGCTAAGATTTTTTGAGGGATAAAACCTCAGTAGCCAATCCGTTGTTTAGCTATTTGCATCAAATCTGGTTAGTCAGGACGGAGTGCCTCTTTTATGCTATGGGGACTTTATTGTTTGGTGCTCTACTTTTTCAGATTAAATTCAAAATTGTTTTAAAAGAATATACTTCTAACCTAAGGATGTGTGTCGCAGCTTATTTCATGTTTTTAACTATATTATTCAAAATGGCGCTCATAACTTTCCACTTGCATAATTCATGGTTGTTTAAATTAGAGCACAAAAGGAAGGGGTTTCAGATGAGATCATTCACATTTTATCTTGAGGGGATGTGTGGAAAAAATTTCCAGGGTGAAAAATTAAAGAGACTCCTACCAGTGACATCCTCTGGTGAAAAATTATTACTGCAGTCATAACATGCAAAGAAAAATAAATGAATGCATCCAAAAATAGTTCTCACCTTGTGGATAATATTCAACCATTTTCAGGTTGCATCAAAATCAGCAGAACTCCACTGTGTGTCGATAGCACAGTGTACTGCTCTGCACTTTAAGTAAATACAGCATATGTGAAGCAAGGAAACAACTGTGATCTTAGAGTGTATTATCTATCTTTGAGTTGGGGACAAGGTCTGTTCTAATTCTGGCCAATCAGAGAGACAGTTAATTTTTTTCTCTCCTGCTCAGTGACTAGGCCTGTCAGGCCCATTTGTTAGAATAATTATATGGCTGTTAACAACACCCCAGCTTAAAATAAAATGAGTGCTGCATTGGTTTAAAGCAGCAGACTAGTTGCATAAAATGGCTGCTAAAGATCTGAACAAAAAAACATCAAATGATTGCACTTATAGACACACCTACTGTCACACTCAGAGTTAACACCCCGCTTAGATTACAATCAGAGCAGGACTATAGGGTCGTTTTTTGTGAGTTGTGGTGTCCTGTGGTGTCCTGTCCTGGATGAACAGAGACAGACAGGACCTCTGTCCTCCCTCTCTCTGCTCAGAGTGAGCTATGCTCCTCTGGTTTATTTTGAGGTGGTCTTATCACAGCTGTTGTATCTGTGGTGGCAGCCTGTCCAAGCCCCTCGACACTCTTCCTTTCCCCACTCTGGCCCTTGGTCCTGGTAAGACATTGTTTGCTTGTTACCCTGCTTCTTAAGGGCCATTTTCACTTAAATAACATTTGAATAATCTTAAATTCTTTCTTAGGATGGTTTTCAACCTCTTCTTCTTCTGAAAGGTGCTGATAACTGTTCGTTTGAATTTAATGGAGTTCTTAGGCTTTCATAGTTTGCATAAAATGGGGAGTCAAGTCAGTTGAGACTTTTCTTTGGTACTTGTTAACAGAATAGAATTATTCTCTTTTTTTAAAAAAGACAACAATTCTTATTAACTTACTTCTCTGATTGCGCACCACCACTGTTGTTTCCTTAGAGAGAGAGAGTGCAGTAATCAATAATGCCTGTTCCTACAGTCATTTATTTTTAGTTGAGAAGCCATTTGGATATCTGCCTCCTTTCAAAATATTGAATATAGAGAGGGTCACTTATGTAATACTGATTTTTTATCGTTGGAAATGCAGCCTTTGTTCGCACAAACACTGACATTGACATCAATAAGAGTAGATAAGAAATAAATAAATAACTTGCCCATATTAAGAAGTTCCTAAAATAGCCTGTGGGGTCTGGAACAGGTGCCATGTGCTCTGCTTGTGAAAGCACAGGCAGTGTGAAGGCTGCACTAATTTTATGCACGTAAACAGGCTCTGGCTGTGAGCCTGTAAAAGACAAGAAAGACGCAATCAGGCACTACAGCACTATATTACTTCATTTTAATTCCTGTATTGTACTACAAACTATTCTATCACTTAAGCTGGAGAGAAAATACTGCATGTAAATAGCAGCTACAGTGTAAAAAAAAGCACCTCATATTTCCAAATGAGCTCCTTCAGGACAAAATACACAGCTGATTTAAGTGTATTTTTTTAAATACATCATAGTTATTATAGAACTATTTTTAAAGTTGTATATTCAGTTGTCAGGTCTGAAAAGTGTCCAATCTAAAAAGCTGGAACCAGCAAATGTTTTGTATATCGACAGTAGTGATAAATCAATTAATCAATTAGATAAAATAGTTCCAATTAATTTTCTGTCTTGTCTCATGGACTAACTGCAGCTTTTATGCACAAAATTTTAATATTAACTGATATGTTACCCGGATTATTTATCACTGCAGATCCAGATGGTCTGTAAATACAAAATTTATTGAGGCTGCTTCAGTTTCAGTATTGTAATGTTGTGCATTCTGGCTCACCATCAGACTCATGGCTTACTGTGATGCTTGAATAGAACAGAGGCATAGTTAATATTATTAGAAACACCTGTTCTTTTACTAAAATTTCTGTGTGCAAAGCTTTTTAATATAAGCCAAAACTGATAAATCCACCTTTAGTTTAAAGAACAATGCTAGGATGAGTTAAATTACTCTGATTCATCACAGAAACCAACTGTTTCCCTTGTAGCGCTAGCTCACAATAATGGAGGCTTGTCATGAGAGTAGTCCTGCACCCATGGGTCCAGAGGCGTCACCAGCCGAGGGTCAGCATATTGACCTGACAGAAGACCTGGCCCAGCAGCTGGAGGACATCATTAGCACCTACCAAGCTGCTGAGATTCCCGCTGAGCCAGAGGACACAGAGGAGGTCACAGTCGTCAAAGAGGCAGACACCCGCAAGGACCAGAAACTGGAGAAGAAGATGCTCAAAAATCTAGGTTTTCCTTCTTTTTTGAAATGTTTCATTGATTTTAGCTGAGGTGGGTTTTATTCAGCCCAGTCAGCAAAAGTCCAAGTTGTACTGAAACTGATAGGTGTGTAAGCCGAGCAGTAATGCGTGTAAGTGCATCCATCTGCAACAAACAAGCAGGTAAAATAGTATTTCCACATGCCTTTTATAGCTGCCTATAGTTCACTCAGATGCCAAAATGATTTTTAACTGGGAATTAGACTTTTCTTAAACCTGGACCTTTGATAAGTTGGGCTTATTTATAAATCAGAGTTCTCTAAATCTGCATGATCTCATGGTTCGAGGATGATTGAAAAAATAAAGATCTAACATAACTTGACTGACGTGTGATTTGTAACTTTGAGTGGAATCTTTTGGACTTTTTTAGGAAAGGAAGCCATGCTGCTGATGCAAAGTTTGAACAAACTCCAAACTCCAGAACAGAAACTGGAGGCAATCATCAAGAAGCATGCTGAACTGGTGGGTGTTTTTTTTCTTTTTTTGAGAAAATTGGAGAAACATACTAATAGTATGTGCATTTATGCTTGGGGCATAGAGTGGCTTGTTTCCTGACAATCTCTGTATTTTTGCAGTTGGAGGAGCATCGGAGTGATCAGAAGCAGCTGAAGGTTCTGCAAAAGAAGTTGCTTCAAGTGATGAAGGAGAAGGACCAGCTGCAGAGTGAGCATAGCAGGGCTGTGCTGGCCCGCAGTAAGCTAGAGGGGCTCTGCCGAGAGCTTCAGAGGCACAACAAGACCTTGAAGGTACTTCAGCTCATATAATTTCTGCTCTTCATGCATTAGTGGAAGTAGGTAATGCATTGTATGTAATCTGAGCGACTGAAATTTCCATTTGCTGTTGGTGTTGTTGTTTTGGGGGCTGGGTGTTGTAATCATATGTTGTGCTCTTCAGGAGGTGACATCAGCTGGCACCAAAGATCAGTGATGTCAAAGCACAGGATTTGACCTTTTTAACTACCACACCCACAACACATGCTGTGAAGCCAAATGTTGTCTAAACCAGAAAATGTCCTTCTATTGGATTCCCCACAGTTAAAAAAGACATTAAATACAACTAATCAGGCTCAACAATATTATTAGACTGGATGTAAGTGTGTGGTCTTGTTTTTGAATATTTTACTCTTAGCTGTGCAAATGCTAAAGCTTTTTTGTGTGGTGGAAATATTTAATTTAAAGTTCAGCGTTTACCATAATAATCTTTAGCTAATACAAATATGACTTAGCTGAATAAATACGTTGATAAATCAGTCAATCGACAGAAAATTAATCAACATCTATATTTATCATCAAAACTCTCCACCTTTGTTGATTATGGATTCTTAGCTGTGATTTCTTGCTTTTCTTTTGCTATTGTAATTTGATGTTGAATATCTTTTGATTGAAACTTGTTTGTAGGACAAAATGGCTGACTATTGGATCAGCTGAAATAACCTGTAAAGCTGCCAATGTGAAAAATGGAAAACACACTGTTCAGTTTTAAGTGGGAAAGAGAAAGTCCGTATTGCCAATATTTTCTAAAAGAATTTTACAGATTTTGCTGTTGCAAGGACATACTGGAACTGTTAAAATCAGAGATATAGATGTCCTGGGCTCTATGTCACTACAATGATTGCAAATTCATTGTATACAAGGTCATTTTGAGCTTCAACATTTATCTCTGAAATGCAGGAAGAGACCCTGCAGAGGTGCAGAGAAGACGACCTGAAGAGGAAAGAGATCACCACCCATTTCCAGGGAACACTGAGCGAGATTCAGGCCCAAATAGAGGAACACAGCAGCCGTAACACCAAGCTGTGCCAGGAGAACAGCGCCCTGGCAGAGAAACTGAAGGGGCTAATTTCACAATACGACCAGCGAGAGGCGGTATTGATCCTGCCACATACTGAGCACACATGGGTTCAAAACAGAGCCGGACAAAGTTGTGAACCCTAATTTATATTAAAACCTGCCCTACACAACCTGAACTGTGCCTGCATAAAACCTTACACATCAGTGCCTCTGTGCCAGTTTTAAATGCATTAATAAGTTACACTATTCACACAGATCTCACATGTGTAAGTTGTAGTATGTTATTTCTATGCAGATAAGAAGAAATGGGATAGTTTTCTGTGTAAAAATGATTCATCATTCATCCGATTGTCTTTCAGAACCTGGAAAAGGTCTTCAAACACAGAGACCTGAAGGAAAAACTGCTGGAGACCAAACTAACGCAGGCTAACATGTTACTAAAGGAGGCCGAGGAGAAGCACAAGCTGGAAAGAGAGCTTGTACGTTATGTCAGATTTTGATCTGCTACTAGCATTTTCATAACATTTGCAATTCTAAATTACAATTTCTCTTCTATAATGTTCATTTTCACAAAACATTTTGATATTTCACAGCTGCTAAAACAGACGGCGGAGTATAAATTGCAGGTGAAGGTCATGAAAGAGCAAGAAAACGAAATGAAGATCCAGGTACAGTAACACAGCGTCATGGGCAACACTGGTTTGTTTTCTTTCACCTCTCTAAAGACATGTCTAATGCTTTTCTCACTATTTCCTCTTCAGCTCGATATGTACTCCAAGAAGTTTGATGAATTCCAAGGCACAGTATCACAGAGTAACAGCGTCTACAGCAGCTTCAAACAGGACATGGACAAAGTAGGAGCAGATTTATGTCAACCTCTTAATATTGTTTATACTACTTAGCTCATCTGTTCATAAAATTATAATGAAAAATCAAAGATAGGAGGATAAAATTTTACAAGATACCAACTAACCTCTACACAGTAAGATTCTATTTTTGGAAGTAGCTTTCATATGTGTGCTGTGTATTGTAACTTTTTTTTGTCATGTAGATGGCCAAGAAAATGAAAAAACTGGAGAAAGAGTGCCAGTCATGGAAGACTCGCTTTGATGGTTGCAACAAGAGTCTCATCGATATGGTGGCAGATGTAAGAAACATTTCTCTTTTGTCATTTATAGCACCATTCAAGGCTCTGGTTGTTTGTGATAAATGGAAAAACACACCTGAGGGCATCTTTATTCTAGAAAAAACAAAGATCTCCACTTTTATCAATATGTTTCATGAATTTCAATCCCTTACAGAAAGCAATCAAGGAAAAGGAGTTTGAGCTTGTCACCATCAAGAACCAGAAGCTTGAAAATCTGTGCAGGGCCTTGCAAGAGGAGAGGAAGAGTCTTTATGAGAAGGTGCAGGGAGCTGGGAGCCAACCAAACAGCAACACCAGTGAACCACCAGAGAAGGCCCCTGAGGTGCTAGAGACCCCCAGAGTGTCTGAAGACAATCAGAGTAATACAGCCCCTACAACCCCCTCTGCTGCCCCCTCCCATACACCAACACTCGCAACTCCTCTGACCAAGGAACTGGCTAAACTGAAGACTGAGCAGGCCCTTCTGAAGGAGATTGCAGGTTCTTTCAAAATCTCTCATGTAATACCTACAGAAACAGTCACTAGTCAATCACAAGAACTGGTTGAGGGAGTCGAGGAAAAGAAGCAGAACCACATAGAGGAGAGCAACGGTGAGCATCCCCAGGAAGTCCAAGAGGGGGGATGCCAAGAACAGAGGGATCTGGAGATGGAATCAGTTGATTAATGCTGCCACCACTATAGAAAAGAAGTCTGGTTCATGTGAGATTCATGGCAATAAAAAGAAAAAATGCTGGCTTTGTCTACAGTGTCTGATCCTGGTATGACAAGATTTGAGATTATTATTATCATTTTAGTACCTGCAGGCCAAAGGGCCAACTACAACCAAGCAGTTTTAGGGCTTTTTAATGCACGAATCAAAAACTAAACAAAAAAACTTAAACAAAACTAAGCAACATTTGGTCAACCTTCCCTTATTTTCTACATACAGACCTATAGAGTTGCAATACACCTGAACTATACTGTAAAATTCCAATTTCCTCACTTTTATGGCTGAGATTACCATAAAGCTCTTGTAACTGATCATCATGAAATTATCAAGATTGATCATCAACAACCCTATTGGCAAATATCAAGCTCTATGATTAAAAGTCAAAGGTAGAAGACTGTGTACATAAGACATAATCTACTAAGTAAACTTTTAATCCATTTCTGCAAGAGGCATGTGATAACCAAGTTTAAAATCTGTTAAATTTTTAAATAATCCAGACACTATGTTGTGTTTTTCCCTACTGAAACAACAAAGCAATTTGAAATTTTTGGCATTTGACTTGGCTTTTATGAGAAACAGTGGCTGAAGCTAATGGGTAATGTAGTATTTAAAGTCATCCCCCACGACTAACTGATAAACAAAACATTTATAAAAAAAAAAAAAAGAATATTGATATAGTAAAGCTGGTGGCTAATTTTAAGTAACACTGAAAATACAATTTAAAATACATTTTTAAAGGAGAGTGTTGGACAAGATGTCAAGAATCAGCTGCTTCTCTTTGCACCCCAACTGGCAGCCTAAAGCATCTGTGCTTCCATCATCCAATCAAAGTACTAGTATTCAGCCTGACTAAATCAACTCCACTATTGAAACAGTAATTATGTACACATTAATGTTATTACTGAAGCATTCAAATGAAAAACACCAGAGGGATTTTAGAATCAAAGACCTTGAACACCACACATGTCATCAATTACTCTGAGCTATACTAGAAATTACACAAAGACACCAACTATCTCTGTGGCTTTTTTCCTAAATCCATTTCACATTCACGAAGCAGACTCTGATTTTTCAAAGGAAATGAAGGATCACGTCTCCAAAAAGACAGTTAATCCGGGGCATTGTCCCAAATTCACACTATAAGTTTATACTGGACAGTATGTACTCGAGGGTCTCCAAGTTTTTCCCGTCTATTACCACTAAACTAACATATTTAGAACATTCGATTGCATTTAATCCCCAAATCTGTTATGTTTCACGCAGAAAGTGAATGTAACCCATGACATTCAAATATACTCTCATTGTATTACTAATTAATATAATTATAGTTAATTTTTTTCAGATTTTTCTGGGATGCCTTAGAACCCAGAGAGGACTTTATAATAACATGAGATTACGCAAAGCAAACTCAAAACTTGACCATATCTCGCATACATTTTCCCCGGTTTTAATTTACTTCACGTTGTTACTTTTTTTCAAAACACTGTATACTGTTATTAGAACACGTATCCAGTTTGTATTTTGTATGGACTTGCACAGTTTTTGTACAATTGAGATAACTGTAATTGCTCCCATTCAAACTAATAGGCTAATGATCAGGCTATTCCTCCCTCGTAAAAGCTCCTCAAGTTTTTAACATAGGCTGTCCATTATAAATGTGTCGTCTCCATTTTGACAAGATTATTTTCTCAGACCTGACAGAAGCCTTAATACAACCACTTGCTAAAAGCTGAGTATTAGCCCTTAAGACAGGCTATCCAATCTTCATGTGTTCAATCTGTATTAAATGTGTGAGGTGCCCCTTTAAACTGAGCTTCAACAGCAAATTTCCTGTTTTCCTTTCTGCCCAGAGTGGACTTTGAGAGAAAGCACACCTTGTTTCACTCCAGTGCGCCGATAAGAAGCTGCATATCTTTCGAAACGATTACAGGTCCACATTCAAACAGAAGAATGGCTGATGGAGCAGACCCAACTGCAGGCTCATGTGTAAAAGCTCTCAAAGCTTTTGTTGAAAATGGAAAAGCTTTGCTGGACCTTGCCGAGAAGGAGAGCAGGGAAGGTAGGCAGCATTTTGTGGAGACAGACAAGTGCACATAAAAATAGACATGCAGACACCATGTTCTACAGTTGGCAGGCAATTTATGGACTATGAGCCTGGGCAGCAGGGTGCCTGTCAATCATTAGACCTAAAGAAATAACCCAAACAGACTGCTACACACTAACTTCATTTATTTTATCTCATGTAGGCTCTCTTCAGGAATTCGTTTGGCAGAAAATCCGCATAGAGCACAAACAGTCACTGCTGAGTCTGATTGAAGCTGGTGCAACTCTGTACAGAAGGTTATGAAGAATGCCAACATTATACAAAAAGCCTATAATTGTAAAACTTTCAGTAATTTTAACGCAACTGTAAAAATAACATTTTTTACAGTAGAGGTTCACAGTACCACTGATTCAGCTTTATATCGATTATGAGAGGTACTTACTTCTTTTTTTTATTTCAGTTTGTCTGTTAAAAGAAAAAAGGAGGCAGAAGACCTTTGGAGAAAACACAATCAGTAAGGCCTAATGCTTAAACAATGATGTCTCTCAATTGATTAATTACTCATCAGAAACTTAATCAGTAACTATTTTAATAACAAAGTTATCTTTTTTGTAATAATTTTCGAGCAGAAAAACAAAACATTCCTTAGTCAAGAACTGCTGAGAGCATTCTAATTGTGCAACAGTCAATTATGCATTAGTGCATTAATTAGTTTCACTCAGAAAACAGCCCTAGCTCATCAGATGGCCACCCACCTCCGAACCTGCATCGGTACAGAGGTTTCTGTCAGTTAAAAGGAAGTTTTTCCTCGCCAAGTGCTTTCTCATGTGGGAATTGCGCTCAATTGTTGGGTTTTCATAAACTGAATTGTAGAGCGTGGTCTAGACCTACTCTTTATGTAAAGTGTCTCAAGACACTAAATTTGATTTTAATTGACAGTCCCTATAGTGAAAAACTGGTGAAGACTTTGTTTTATGACTTCTCCAGGAGTGGTGCATTAGCAGATGCTTTGCAGGACTTTCAGCAACTAGAAGTGAGTAACTTATATAGAAGTTTTTTGTTTTTTTTTTAATTCTTATCAGGGCCACTGTGTGAGTATTTTATTTTTACTGACTTTGGCCAATCTTGCACAGGTACGGTGGGATGCCTTTCTGCAGCGTTTGGATGATGAGTTACAACTAAGTGCTAAAATACTTAAAGACCAACAGTCAACATGTATTTCACCAGATACGTCTCTCATCAATGCCAGAACAGGAGAGTATGTTTTATTCCTTTTTTTTAACCCACCCATGCTTTAAAAGAAATTGAGCAAAAAAAAAAAAAGTGCTAATTAATAATTTTTTGTCAAATCTTTCATGTTGAGAGGCCTATATTTTACCTCAGTTTCAGTATTTTGTCTGTGTGTTTTGCAGAACAGTGACATTAGGGAAATATTTTGGCAAAGGTAATAAGATCCTACTGGTGTTAATCCGTCAGCTCTCCTGCCTACTCTGCCGTCTCCATATCAAAGATCTGGAGAAGAATCAGGTAAACATGAGACACTGGGGAAATAATGTTTACTGCAGTTTAACCTGCTTAGAAAGGTACTAAAACTGCCAACTGCAAAATTCAAAGCATCAAGATTTTTTTCATATTGTTATGTCTCTCTCTGATATAATCTGATGTAATCTGATATAATCAGTTTCACAATAAATGAAACTGATTATATCATATAAACATTTTGTAAAATAAACAATAGTTTGCTGTCAGCATCCAAAACAGAAATTTAATCTTCTACAATGTTGCTACACTAATTTCTCCACACAAAAGGCATTTTTAAGATTTAAATACTACCATAAAATGTAACTGACTCCCACTTAATGCTGCGTATTTTTATTTGATTTGACTTTTATTTGATTTTTTCCTTCTTTTTCTATTTTATCATAAAATATTCATGTTTGTGACAATGATGTAATGATTCAATTTACATTTTAAAGTATTTTCCTTTGGTTATATATTTGGAAGTAGAAGCAGTGTTCTTCTACTTGCTGCAGGTTCATGATTACATAAATTCAGAGCAAATTATTTGCTTCTAATTTACCGGCTCCAGACAGAACAGAGAGTTAAGAGTTCAACATAATCAAACACTGGTAGGTGTCTAGTCACGCTCTTTCTCTGTGTGCCAGAAACTTGCATACAAATTATGCAAAAATTAATCTGAACAAGTTATCAGTGCAGAGTTATTTTTATAGTTAACAACAGTAACACCAACCACAACTTAAAAAATCTACTTCAAACTGTTAAAAAAGCTACAGTACAATACCTGGTATACCAGCCTTTAGATTTTATAATTCTACTTTTACTAAGTCCTTCATGTTTCCTTACCGAGGACTATTTGAGCTTGCCTTCAAATCTAAGAATTTATCCGTCATTTTCATTATCGCTTGTGTATTACTGTATTATATTGTTATTTTTCAGAGGTCCATGGATGCACACTCAATCGAAGTGGTGGTCATTTCATTTGGCTGTCAGAAGGGAGCTTCACACTGGTTGCAAGAGACTGGCTGTCAATATGACATGCTACTGGACCCAGACAGGAAGGTATGAGGTCACACAACAATAATATAATTGCTACTAATTACATACTAATGGTATGCTAGCTATTAACCTTGTTGGGTGTTGCAGATGTATGCAGCATTTGGCCTTGGAGCATCTCTGAGACAAGTGTTAAACTTCAATAACATGCTGCTTTATGCTGAATACGTGATGGACAATATGGTGTTTCCACGAGGACTTCCATCGATTAAAGAGGATATGTTCCAGGTAAAATAATGCTTGCAGCTTTCTCCACAAACAAGATTTGAGCCGGATCCAGCTGAACATAATGTGCTCTTGTGCTAGTCATGTAAACTCCCTACTCTTTAGTGGATAAAATGTCCATTTAATCAAATAAATAATGAATGACTTTCGTTCAGAAATTTTCCATTCACCAATTGGGTTTTTAACTGTTGTATTTTCTAAATGTTGTAAATATTTTCCTGAACAATCATTTTAGTTTTTGCATTTAAACAGAAGGTTTATAAAGATACTTACAACATTCTTGCTTGATTTTGTTTCCTTTGCTCATTTCAGCTGGGAGGCGACTTTGTTTTGGATGAACAAGGGCGGGTTCTGTTTTCTCACTGTTGTCAGAGTCCAATAGACAGACCCTCGGTGGAGGACATTTTATCTGCTAAGTGAAGATAAAACTCCTTCATGCACAACACAGATTAATAAGGGAGAACAGAGAGGCAGGTGCTGAGAATAATTGCTAAGCCAAGCTGTTAACTGATTCATATCGTGGCAGTTTCAAGCAACAAATTGAACTGTTTCAATCAGTTGATAACATATGATTAATACATCTGATTAAATATTACTTCACGATCAAAATTTGAATCTGCTATATTGGTTTTTGTGATTTTGTGCACACATGAAAAGAATTTCATTCTAGTTGCTCAATTTATTAACACAAGAATTGTCATAAAGTTAAGAACAAAGGCAACAAATAATGAATAAACAAAGGCTAAGAATTGTGAAAAATAAAGAATGGTCATGTCTGCATGTATGCTGTTATTTTAAATACTGTATTTAAATAAAAAATCATGTGTGAGAGAGCTCCACTATTGTCCTAAAACTATTAAAAAACACATCAGTAGAGTCACACCCTTGCACATATTGACTTTATTTTGTTTCCAAAAACTAAAATGCCTGGTTGTTTTATTATTTTTTTTCTTAAAAACTCATATACATATCTGTAACCATTTTCTTAAATCTTCTTTAGGAACAAATAGTCAACTCTACAAGATTTTCTCTCAAGTGTGTGGTGCAACAGCTAAATAAAAGAAAGAACAGCCATAACTCTGTGGTTTCAGGATTTCAGGACCTCCAGATCCTACACATCATCTAATCTAATGTAGATCCCAATTTAGAGACTGTTGTTAAAAAAAATTCAACTGCATTTAATTTTTAAATTATTTTAAAATAACTCTCCCCTTTGAACTTCATAAAAAAGAATACAACTGAACAACATTTCTTCTGATTTTTTCAACAACCAGACAACAATACCCTTGATTGTTTAGTTTTTTAAATGCTAAACTGTATATATAATTAAGGGTTGGTTTGGTTGATGTTTTTGTTCCTTTGTACGTTTACCCAGAAAGCTTTAGAGCAGCTAACAAAAGCTGTCCTACATCCGTAGAGCGGACTGAATGGGAAGACCATAAAGTGTGTAAAAATTCACTGGTATGCATGAGAAGTGGGATTCCCTCAAGCGTAAATATCCATGTCGCTGAGAAAAGGAGGGTGGACATTTCTCATGGTGAATATGAAAATGTCTCTGAGACTCCAGCATACTGTCAGCACCAAATGACTTTCAAAGTGGGGTTGAAATATATTATTAATGGTAAAAGACATGTCATTAAGTGCACCATCAAACCTTTCAAAGAAATCAAAAACAGGACTTTTGCTCACGGAAATTTTACAACAATTAGAGAGAAAATGAGAAAATTAACTTTGGAGATGGACCACAAAGATGGGAATTATTTGCCTGTGACAGATATATGATTAGGGAAACTGTTTGCCTCACATAACCAAGATCCACTGACCCGTTAAATGAGGGCAGAGGGATGTGGGGGCTTGAAGAGGGGATGTGGGGATCAAGTAGGCAATTATGTTAAAGATCCCACTGCACAGTACAATGAGAACTAATAGGGAATAGACCGAAGAAGGGGTGGGTTCCAAATATAATACCCAGGACAGAAACGAGCTTTTCTGTCACAGAATATTCCCCTCTATCTTTTTCTGGAGTAAATCTGCTCAGCAAGTCAGATAGAAACTGTGAGTGCTGAACTATGCCAGAGGAGGAAGAACGAGAGAAATTGGCCAAAGTCATCAAACAGTGGAACAACAACAGACAGGACCTGTTTGAGATAAGCCAACCTGATCAGGTGAGTTGCCTGCAGACATTAGACAGGGTTCAAAAACCATATAAATTTTCTGTTTGCTGTTTTTGGTCAGTTTACCCTCATTCTTAACACAGCTGTAAGTGCCAACATGTTCGATGTAACTTTAGAAGTAAAGTTGCATTCATTCTCATTACAAATAACAGCCCTCCCAGAGAACTACTGTATTTAGTATGAAGTAGCTTTAAGGTAATGGGATGCTACTTAAGTATTTTCATTATGTGAGATTTTACACTTCACGCTGCTACACTCATTTTAGCAGGTCAGTTAATAAATTAATAATGTCATGTCTTAATCAATCATTTATGTTTTATCTGACATTTTTAAGCTCTGGCTTATTCTGTCCTGCCACATTTTTCTCCACTGCCTTCCAGTTTCTCTATGTTTTAAAGTCCCACTGGGTTGAGCCACTGTTTAACATTCATGCACCTACTCAAGTTAAAAAATCCATTAAATTGCATATGTTTTCTGTTGAGATTCAACTGCAGTTTTCATACAGTTGATTTTCTCTCTTGGCTCTGATTGCGTTCTGTTTTTAAAAGAAGACTTTGAGCTCAATTCATCTTAATTGTGTTTATGAAAGAAGGGTACGTACAGTAAGCAAAGGATAAATGGCTATCGAAAGTGTAAAATGAAATAATTGTTTTTAATTTGTATTACCTGGTTTTAATCATGAATCTTTCATCACTTGGTTGTTTTTTTTTTAAAGTCTTGCAGGACATTTTGAAAGCATTTTAAATTCTTAAATCCAAAGCAGCATTTTATTAAACACAAGATTGGTCTTTTCATGTTCAAAGCAGTTTTCTCTTTTCTGGCAGAACTTGGGGTTTCATGGTGTGATGCGCTTCTACTTTGAGGATCATGTTGGAGGAAATGTGGCCACAAAATGCCTGCGAATTTGCAGCAGTTTCTCAGTTCATGAGGTTATCGAGATTCTTTCAGAGAAATTCAGGCCTGATATGAAAATGCTAACCACTAGATACTCCTTGTATGAGATCCACACCAACAAAGGTAATAATTTAACTCAGATAACGCATTTAGATGCGTATTTAGAGGCTTCTTTGCCTCTGCTCGAACACAGGGTTAATTCTCATATTGTATATTGTTAACAAGTGTGGCTGAAAGTTTAAACAGCATGCATAATAAATGAGCAGTACAATTAAGCAAAAATCATTTTCATCTATTAATTATCATCTATTAATTAAAATAAATTACTGTTTTGCTTTATAAATGGTATTTTGTGGTTTGAACAAGACTAAGCAATAAATTGATTAATCAACTAAGTATTCTGAAGATGAGTTGAAGTCACAACCCTAATTTTTAACTTAAAATGATTCATGAAGTATTACATCAAAATTAGGCAAACATTTATTGGAATACCTATCACTTGTTAATGAGGTATCGTAGTGGTACAGCTGGTCCAAAAGTGTCCTTTGATCGTTGTTTGTGTTTTGTACATGAAACAAGAGCGTAAACTGGATCTGCATGAGAGGCCTTTGATTGTACAACTTAACTGGACCACAGACAACAGAGAAGGACGCTTTGTGCTCAAGAAAGACAAGGAGAATGTGGAGGTAAAGCTCAACCCGTAATCAATTCTGCAGTTTCACTCTTTCTTCAGTCTCACAGAATCTAGAATCTATGTTCTTTTTTTTGTGCCTGGAACAATAAAGGAAAACTGTCGTGAGAAGGAAAAAGGAGGTGTGATCCAAAACTTCAAGAGAACACTGTCAAGTAAAGAAAAGAGGAAAGAGAAGAAAAAAAACAAAGCCACTGACGAGGATTCAGTGGATGATAATGGGTAAAATGTTTCATTGTTCACTATGAATTTTCATTTCCCAGACTACTAGCTTCAGGCCTATTTAAGTGTCAGAACAACATCTACCCCCTTAAACAAATATCCAGGTCAACTGAAAAGCCACTGAACAACAAGAGCATTTGTGTGTCTAACCATGAGACAAAACAGCACTGCACTGGAAACAAAAAGCAAAAGAAACAAGCTGCCCCCGGTGAGTAATCTGCAATTAAAAAAAGGAAAGAAATAATATTGGGCAGTACAGTTTTAATGAACGAGTTTTAATCACAGAATATAATTAGTATGGCTGCAAGACATTGTTTTCTTATTGCACGTGACCTCCCTTATTGAAATACAGGAGTAAAGCACACAGGGAGTCTCTATCCTGTCTCTGATCAACATGGATTACCAATTGGCATTACAGTCTGTGATAACTGTGAGTATGAAACACTTGTTTTGTAGTTCCTTGCCAGTTGTGACCTTACAGCTTATTCCTCTCATAATGTCATCCTGCCCCCTACTGGCATCTTTTACAGTTGAGGACGCCTTCCTGTCTGCAGTCATAAATTACACCAACAGCTCCACAGTTCATTTCAGGCTCTCACCCGCATACATCCTTTATGCTGTGGGACGCTTTGCTCTGCAAAACCATTGCAGACGAGGCTATCCGACCTCAGGGCAGACACACAGCGTTACCCTGATTGCAAACAAAATGGTTGCCTTGACAGGGAAGGTCATCCAGGCAAGTACAATAAACCATTTGTAATTGTTACATTTACACATACTGAATAAATTAGAGTTTCTAAGCAAAATAAGTAACCAGAGTCATGTCTTCCAGGTGTTCTGTGAGTTTACATGACAATGCTGCTATATTTGCCTTGCAGAGGCAGCAGGTCATCGCTGGTGCTCTCGCCTTCTGGATGGCCAACTCCTCTGAGCTGCTAAACTTCCTCAAACATGACAAAGACCTCAGCCCACTCACAGAACAAAGTCAGCTGGATTTGTCCAAAATGGTGCACAAAGCTTACAGGTAAAGATGATAGACATATTCATAGGGATTCAGTGATTTTGAGACAAAACCAAAGCTGCACTACACACTCTACATAGCCTTCAGCAGTCATCAATCACATCATTCTGCTAAAAACATGTAATCAAAGGTGCAGCTAAAAAGACTATCTGATCCAACTCACCCACTCACTACTAACTCAAACCTTTGCTCTCTTTGTCACCCAAAACAAACTCAACAAACAAGTTTCCCACTTCTAAGCATATGTTTTAAATGTTTCGGTTACTTGTAAATGTGAAGATAAAATGAAAAGAATTATGTAGCTAATTACAGAAAAGGCATGTTCTGATTTATGCTATACATAAAGATAGTGTAAAGTTTTGTTTTTTATCTCTGTTTTATTCCCCAAAGTTGTCTGCTACAGTGTCTACAGAATGAGTTGAGGAAGCACTTGCCAACTTTTTTGATTGACCCTGAGCAACATGGCACACTGCCAGCTGGTATAGGTAAATGTGTGTTTTTGTATAATTACTCTAGCATTTAAAAATAATGATCTTACTCAACGCACTGCATAATGTAAGACTCTCAGGAAGGAATGTGATCAAATGCTCTGAACTTTCCCTGTTGCAGAGATGGTGCTGAACACTTTGATGAACACTATGTCTCTTTTACGCCGTTGCCGGATCAACCCCGCCCTCACCATCCAGCTCTTCTCCCAACTCTTCCATTTCATTAGTGTCTGGCTCTTCAACCAGCTAATGAGCCCAGAGGCCAACTCTCCAGGCCTGCGCTCCCACTATTGGGGAGCTGTTCTCCGCCACAGACTCATGGCTATTGAAGCCTGGGCAGAGAGGCAGGGCCTGGAATTGGCTGCTGACTGCCACCTCGGCCACATTATCCAGGTCAGTCCCTTACTGCACTATGTCTGAACACTGGTAAAAACATGGTTTAGACTGGGATTTAGTTTTATGAAATCAGAATCTTCTATCCACCAGGTTTCTACCTCAAAAACTCAGTAAAGCTGTTATGTTCTAAGTGTATTTATCTAAACTTCTTTGTAAGACTCTGAACTTGTTTATTCCTTTCATTTCATTACCTCAGGTTTTAATTACCTGTCAGAGGCAAAGCACATATTTCACTCGGTACAAGCTGTTAAAATAGCATTGCCCTGCTGTTTCTAGGCAACCATGCTCCTGACCATGAATAAGTACTCAATGAAAGATGCGAAGGACATCCAGAATACCTGTTTCAAGTTGAATTCACTGCAGCTGCAGACATTGCTAGCTGGCTACCTTTATGCAACCAATGAGCCTCACATCCCCCCTGTGAGTATCTTTCATGTATTCTGCCATTATTATCATGACCCTGTTGTTTTCCCTGTTTTTTAAATTATGTTCCCTGTTTGCAAACTATGATGTTCTTTTTCTTAACATATAAAACCAAAACATTTTTATATCAAGAGAAATAGCCCGTAGAAAAGAAAGTACTACTACTCAGAAGAAATCTGATCACAGAGTCAATATTTGGGAAATTTAACATCAGTGCAGTTTTGTGTAGCAGCACCCTCTACCACAGAATAGGAGCAAGCTGTATAGATTTGGTAGTATGAATAATTAACAATGATGAATATGATACTGAATAATATATAAAGACTAGTAAAGCAAGTTGTTCCATAACCCCATTGTTTCTCAGTGGAATATTTCTCTAATATTTTGCTGAAAATGAGGTGTCTGTAAAAATGTGCCTGTGACAACCTATGAAGTACAAAAGCCATGTCAAATTCTCCATTAGGCTGATGAACCAAGGACGTAATTAAGTAGTCTAAATGTGATGTGCACAATACAACAGACATGTAAAAAAAAAAAAGTCTTTTGTAAAGCTTAGAATTACCATTCAAAACAACTGCATCAAGTATCCATAGAGAATCAAAGAGAGTCATGGAAAATGCCCAGTTTGTGCCTCTCATGTAAATTCAAGCCTCTTATTTATTATTACCTTCACTATTCTTTTACATATTCACAAATTCACAATAGTCAACTCATTTTTGTTTGTTAGTTTCTGTTTTTGTTTGTTTTTTGCACAAACAAGCAAAGAGATAATATTTCATTTCCAACTCCCATCCTTGTTTTTGACAGACTGTAATTAAAAAAAAAAAGAAAACAAAGAAACACAAATAAGAATAAATAAAAATTAACAGAAAAACATTTTTTTAAATGGTACACTATGTTTTTGCATTTAATTCCAATGCAAATACTGCATGTGAGTAACTAAGCTAATTAAAAAATAAAAGCAAAACACAGCCAACAAGGTCAAAGAGCAATTACCCTACAGTTTTAGCCAGAAGTTAGCGGGATTGTGTTAGCTAGCATCCATAGGTAGATTTATAATGCTAGCTTAGCCAAATATGCCTACTAAACAAAGTCATAACATGAAATCCTCTTAAAAATGTAAGCAGTAAATACTTAGCTTGTTGAAATACAGCAGAAGTCACCGGCTGTTGACAGTAGGACAGAAAACTCCTGAGTCCAAAAAGGTAAAGTCACGAAGTAGGGTCCAACTTATTTGGTAACATTAGCTGGTTTCGCCAACCAACGGTTAAAAAACGTAACCATGCACGCGGCAGCAGCGGTGGGCGGTGCATCTTTTAAAAATCCCGCCTTCATTGACCGCGCCGTCAAAATCATTGATGGACGTGACTACTATGATCAGACTTTTTAGTGATGTAAGTAAAATTAAAATACAACTACTACTGCACTTTCTACTACAACAGTTACTAGTTATTGAAAAGCTGAGTCTAACCCTCAACTTATCATACATAAACTTTATAGATAATATTAACTGCTTCCACCACTGTTGCCATGACGACTACTACTGCTATACTTTGCTGTTATGTTTGACTGCAAATTTGAAAAAACACATTGTGCTGTACATAGATACAACTTTGGGGTATTTGTATTTAATGTGAGTATGCATCTTTTAGTTTCTCTTTGGCATCACCTCTTAGATTCAGATATTGTAATTTTTTGTAGCTTTTCAAAATAAAATTTTTATATCCTTCCTGTTCAGTGAAATTAATTCAGGTCCTATCTCCTAATCAGATTTTTCTTTAACCAGAAAATTAAGTAGGAATAACTGTTCCTTTCTTAGAAATTATTTTACCTCTTAATGTTATCGTTTATCTTAAGAAAATCCTTCAATTAGCTAGAAAATACATTATCACAAAACTGAAAACAGGTTTGTTTTTTAGAGCTCATGAAATGTTGACTTTTTAGAGGTGTGTGTTTTTTGTAGCAGGGCAGAGAGGATGAAAACTATGATCATTTTACAGAATATGATGTATGTAAAGCTTTCCAACAAAAGTAGATGAATTAAGCACAACTTTAAAATACTGCAGTGGTAAAATGCAGGTTAAACATAAGACTAATGATCCATTTTTCTGCAGTATGACTATGACTCTAGTGGCAATTAATTGCATAAATACCTACTTTGAAGTACATTTGGCTGATAATAGTCAGCCCAATCAGTTGTAAAGTAAGGTTTTTGAATGTAGGACTTCTACCTCTGATGTCTACAGCGTTGTTATATGCACCACTTTAATGTTGTACTTTTCCAACTTTCAAGGGAGGTCAGTGGTTTCGGTCACATGCTGAAAGGTCTTCATTATTTTGCTCAGGGTCACAGCATATTGGATGTCTTTTTTTTTTTCTTTGAAGCCTTGTCACAGAATGACAAATACCAATTTATTATACCACAATGACCTTTTCCTGAAATATTTCTGCTGTCTCATCAGCTTTTCATCCTTGCTGCAGGATTTGATCAATGCTGTAGTGACAGCTGCGGAGGCCTCTGCAGATAACCTGATTCGGAGTGAAGGACGGGACATCCAGCTGGAGGAGAGCCTTGACCTCCACCTGCCCTTCCTGCTGCCAGAGGGAGGATATTCCTGCGACTCTGTGAGAGGAATCCCTCCTGGGTTTGTGGAATTTTTGGAGCCAATTTGCCAGAAAGGTGTGGTACATTTGCAAATAGTTAACATTTGAAATTAAAATACTGGGAAGACAACTAAAACAGGTTCTTTGTTATTAAAAGCCATCCTCCTCTTCCAGGTCTCTGCTCTTTAACATTACAGCAAAGCTCCAAAGGTGACTGGACTGTGCACTTCAGTGAAACAGCTTCCTCTGCAAACAGCACATACTTGGTAGGAAAAACCACAGCCTGTGCTCTGTTATTGTGCTCTGATGTGTTGAAGTATAATTTAACTATGAAATCACATAAAGCATTTATGGAGCTCTAATATATTTCATCCAATTTCTTTTAATAGGAAACACACAGAGAGCCAGAGATTGTGACTGTCACGCTGAATAAACCTCTGAACAGTGGGATGGGGGTCAGCATCGTGGCTGCCAAGGTGACTACTGCCTTGATTATGCCAGAATGTAATTTTTTTTTTATCCTAATTCTGATGTTTTAATTTAATGGAGCTACTCAAACATGAAAAAAGTCTGCAAAACATCCTCCCTCTTGCTTTGCCACAGGGAGCAGGGCGAGATAACCTTGGGATTTATATCAAATCTATTGTCAAGGGAGGACCGGCTGAAATGGTGAGATCTGACATGTTTGACGTAGATGAGTTTGAGATATTCAGTGTAGAAAATGTAGTCATGAAAGGTAAGATTGAACTACATAACAAAACCCTCTCTCCTTTTTGTAGAACGGCAAGCTGACTGCTGGGGATCAGCTGCTGAGTGTGGATGGTCATTGCCTGGTCGGCCTCAGCCAAGAAAGGTAGCCACACCTCAGTCATTTGTACAGCTGGCTGGCCATATCTAGGAATGTAACTGATAGTCTGATGGTCAGATTGAAACATCTCAACACCTTTTGGATAGACTGCAGTGAAATTTTGCACTTTTAGCACCCCCTAGAGGATGAATTCTCACAATACAGCCTTTCTTTCAGGGCAGCAGCTATCATGATGCAAACCGGTCCCGTTGTGACTTTACAAGTTGCAAAGTTTGGAGCGAGCTTCCACGGCCTGGAGTGTCTGCTGAGCGAACCAGCCTCAGAGCAGACCACAGGTAGATACACAAGAAATGCAACCATTGTATTTTTTCTGCTTTTCTGCTTCTCAGGGCGTAATCTGATTTTCTTGCTTCACCAGGCAATGAAAAACATGCAAATTCAAACGGAAAAGCACTGGTGATGCACAGTTTTATGGATACTGGTCCCTCAGAGCAGCTCCATGGAAGCAGCAAAAGGAAGAAAGAGCAGATAATGCAGAGAAATCGACAACTGTATCGCTCTAACCCCAACATGATCAGTGAGTGCACCTCTATTTTTATTACTAACCAATGCTGGGCACGTACAATAAGTGTTTCAGTGTGCAATATGTTAAATGTTCAAGTAATAAGAACAATCATTGCTCTTTCAGCAGATTTTGACCCTGAGGTTGGAGATGAACCTATTGACTCTCCTCTGAGACAAAACAAGATGGCTGCCGCCGTCTCCAGTATTAATCTTTGTGCTGATGTGAGATTTTTTTTCTAGATTCCTCCATCAAAGTCCTTGAAACATTTATTAAATGTTCCATCACTTATAAAAGATATGCAGTGTCAGCTGAATACCCAGCATAAAGAAAATGCACTGCAAATACAAGAACATGTCCCAAATTGACCTTTTTCTCACTTTTTATGTCTGGATTTAGACGTTTCACAGGGAATACTTGACACTTCCAACTCCTAAATCTCAGAACAAGAACCTGTGTGCATACAGTCAACCACAGCAAACATTTAAAGTGTCTTTGAGGCCTTTAGATGGACAGAGCTCCAGTAAGAAGAGCTTAATGGTAAGTCTTTGAGAGTTTTACTGTTCACTATTGATAATTCACTGAGCACTCAACAAGAAAAAGTCTACATATTGTTCACATTTGAGTAAAGTAACAAAGAACATATTTATTTCCATATTGCTCCTGTTAGCGCCAAGCTCTGTCACAGGAGAACTTGTGCATGGACACTGGAGGCCCCCTGCTGGACAACAGGCAGAAAAACCAACAGTCAAAGCAAACGATGAGCCACTATTCATCTTTCCCAATTCGCTCAAGTGTTTCTTCACATGACATCCTCTCAGACAATTATTCTCCCACAAAGCAACAGCAAGGCAGCCGAACAAGTGGCGCCGGTGTCTGGAGGACTCCTTTCACACAACATCCGACGCCTACGCCATCAGTGCAGCCTATACGCATAGACATCCCTGTGACCAGAGCTGCGAACACAAAGATGAATCCACCTCTCACCACCTTCCAGACCTCATCATTTCTGGCAGTAAAGATGAGCCAAACTCTTAAGAAAAATGGGAAAATACAGAGTCCTCAGAACCAAGCGAATCATACTTATGCATGCCCCTTTCCTTCAACCAAGAAGCTACCTCAGTCCTCAATTTTATCCCAGCAGCAAAGATTTGCCCCACAGAGGGATCAAGTGGCAAAACCCCAAGTGAGCATCACTCCAACAAAACATGTCTCCTTCCAAGAACCTCCAACTCAGCACAGGCACAACTCAGCTCCTGCGAAGCAGAAAGACCCTCAGGAGCTGCGTGATCCGTGGAGGAGGGAGGCCCAGGAGAGGCTGGAGAAGCAGCAGCGGCTCCATGTGGTGGAGCTCCTGGAGCAGGAGGTGCTGGAGCTCCAGGCTAAAACAAAGCGCACGACGGAGGAGAGCGAGCGGCTCCGAAAGCTCAGCCTGGAGTGGCAGTTTCAGAAGAGGCTGCAGGAGGTTCAGCAGAGAGGAGAGGATGAGGATGAGGAGGAGGATGAGGATTTGGACATGATGCTGACGATACAGCAGCTGGAGGAGAGAACACAGGTGAGGCGCAACACAGAGGTCGGTTAAAGGGAAGATCCACCCTGTTATAAAGAACAGAACCTAAATTCTTAGGTGCCAAAGGGCATTCACATAAGAACATTAAGTGGGTTAACTGTCTGAAACAAATTAATATTTATGTGTTTAATACAAATTAATTTGAATAATACAGTGGCTCAATAATACAAATTACTTTTTTTTACTACCTATAGAACAGGAGGAGCTCTGCTGGGAACGTCATGGCAGAGTTGAATAAACAGGCAGGAACTCATCCATCAGAGAGGGAAGACAAGTCAAAGACAGGTAATTGTTTAATGCATCAAGGAAATTTATGTACCTGTTTGCTGTTAATTTAATTTTTCTAAGAGTCTTCACTCTGCAGACATCTTGTTTTATTGAACCACAGCATTTTTATCGCTTTTGGCAGATCAAAGACCAAGAGGGCTGAGTCAAGACATTAATATCAACGCCTCAACAGAGTGAGTTTGAACTTTTTGGGTGTCTGAAAAAAGGTCTTGTTCTTATTTAGTTTAATTGTACAAAAACAGTGACACATCACATTTTCTTTTAAAAAAAAAACAAAACTTTTGGAGTGTCTGAGAGAGTAAAATAGATCTGTAGACTTCACAGTATAACTATATTTTAAACAGTGCAAAATTGAACTGTTTCTGCTCATATCATTGTTTATTCACAGACACCAAGAGGAGAGAATGAAGAGAGCGGTGGCTCCTGAAAAGCTCACATTCAAGGAACGTCAACGTCTCTTTACCCTGACATCTGATTCATAACTGAATGTAAAGACCCTTACAGAGAACCTGTTAAGCCACAGTCTTGGAAGAGACACTAGATTGTAAACAACATGCCACTGCCAACTCAGATCAACCTTCAAAGACAGCTTTAAGAATCACCAAATCTACAGGATTAAGTTACACGACCAAAACACACAAAAAAAAGGCAGACTGACAAAAGACACAAAGTCAAAACAGACAAGACATTTACATCACCATCACTGACATCTGCTACGCCCAAATCTATGGGATGTATTAACAAAAGACACTTATCAAGAAGCAAAGTCAACATGCAACATGGAACATAAAGTCCCAGGCTGAAATGCAGCAAGACAAAGTCAGAAGTCCTTCCTTTTAAACACCCCCACAGGAGCTCTCAAGCTTTTAGCCTCAGACATGATGCATTTTACCATCATCAATTAGATGAAGCACAACTGGACAGAGATTAAGAGGACAGGAGAGGAAAAAGGACAAACATAGGAAACATGTAAAACCTTATTAAACCTCAGAAGAGGAACGTGCCTAAACACTAGAGGGAAAAGTCTCATTTTTCTAGTCACATATACTGAACTGAGATTTGTTCTCTGCATTTAAACCATCCATGAAAAGCAGTGGGCAGTAGGCATATGACATTTGCATTTCTGTTTCAGTGCATTTTTTCAGCACCAGAGTGGACAGAGTGGAGGTGTAAATATTGTTAGCTGCTTGCTGAGTTCTTGCACGAAGCCCAGAGGTTTTTAAAAAACAACAAAACAAAAGGGAAAGTTCGCACAAAATAGACCAATTTATTGCAAAGTTACAATACCAACACCTGTCCATGAGGGCTGATTTCAATGTTCAATAACACTTTTGACTTTGTTGGTTATGAAAAAAAAAAACTATAAACGAGGACATTATCTGTACAGGCTGTTGGACACTTCATCTGAGTGAAACATCTGATCTTATTCATCTAATGCATCCAGAACATGAAGTAAAAACCATGAAGGAAGAAACAAGTTCACTCACTGAAACTCATATTAACCCACAGTCATACTGGACTTGCCTGAGTCCGGACCTTTGAACCAGCCATCCCCACCGAAACCAGCTGACAGATTCTACAGATGGAAACAGAGTATGACGAGTTGATGATCCTGTCTGTTAACAGGCAAATATTTAACTAATGAGAGGTCTTTGTATCCTCTATTAAACAACTAGGCTTGAATGAGTACGTACTGTGCATTCAGCACGCTGTAATAATACCTGCATACAACGATCAGGTTTCAAATCCAAAACTGAAAGGACATATAGACGCTCTTCTTCACTACACACAGAAAAATGACATCATCATGTGTTTTGAAAGAGGCTTTTTAGAGGTTTTCTATGGAAGTGGAATTATCTAAGTGTGAGAAATCGGTTCCTTCCATATGACAGACTTTAATGCAAAAGCACTGACTAATGCTGCCTGTGAAGAGCTTATGAATGAAAATAAATATATGCAGCTAATGTGTGGAACCGTGTTGAGAGGTGTGACCAGCTGATGCCTTACATACGATGTATAAAGATAGCGTGTGTGCATATTTACAGTAAAAGCAATGATCTTAGAGAAATATCATCACTAGGCTCATTATTGTTCCAGTTCTTCAGTAGTTTACACATAAATTCTTGTATTTGTTTATATAAAATAATAAAGCTTATTCAGCGAAATATAATCAAGGCACTTCTCCAACTCATTTTAAACTCTTCGAGTGTAAAAACCATCCCAGCAGAAGCAGACAAGTTCCTCTGTGCTACTTTGTGCGCTGATAAAACTGCACTACAGCTTTCTCTTGTTCCTGAGTCTCAATCGAGCCTCTTCGTAGCCTGCGGATCTCATTGATGGCTTCGATCCCCGATATCTTCCTCATCTTCACCAGGTAGCAGGCCAGCATGGTTCCTGTTCTCCCATGGCCGTGCATGCAGTGAACTCCCACACCCTTAAGAGAACAAGGAAAATGTTTATCTTGTTCAGTCTGTTACTAAGCACGCACATCCTGCAGCAATTACAGATGAGAGACACAAGTTGTTTTTGCAATCACATCCAATGCAGCTGAACAACTCTGTTTATAAGTGGATCGATGGGAAATTAATTGCCAACCATTTTAATGACTGTTTGATAGGTGAAGTAGTTTCATTTCTGGTTTTCGTTCAAACGGAAAACAATACTAAACATCCACTGGTTTCATTGTCTCAAATAAAGTTCTTGCCTTTTTGTTGTTTAACAGAATATATTTAAGTTTTTGACTGATGACATCACCTTGGTTTTAAGGAACTTAAGAGTATTTTTCACTATTTTTACATTTTATAGAACAAAAGATGAATTAACTGATTATTGAAAATGAAAATTATCATCAGTTGCAACTTTTTTGAAGCACAGCTAAACAAATCCAAGAATACCAACCAGCCATGTCTGACTACAGACACAGAAGACAGTGTTTGTGCTGTGTGAGCCTGCATGCATCACTTGACTCAACTCTGGAGGGCCTGAAAGTACTCTACAAACACAATCATTCATCAAGATCAGTCCATCAAGTATCCGAGCTCTTACCTCCCCCTTGGCATTGGCCTCTTCCACGATAGACAGAAATCTATCAATCTGACTTGGTGAAGGCGGGGTGAAGTCTGCTATCTTGATGTGGTGCAGCTGCAAGTCTGGGCAGGAGTCATGGTAGGGTGGTTTTCTCTCACACAGGCAAACCAGGTGTTTGATCCCATTATCCAGCATGTACTGATATTCACAGGTCATCCTGGGCAGTGCCAGTCCGGCCACTTTGCCTGGTTCCACCCATGAGAAGTTGCTCGGAGCAAATGACGCCATGCTGGTCAAAGAGGAGAGGTGAAGAGTCAAATCAGGATAGTTTTACTCTTGAAACAATATTTAAAAATGACTTTTTGGTTTTCATTAAATAAAAGTGCTCGTGAAAGGCAGTAGTTCCTTTCTCTACTGGCATCACGCGGCTGGTGAACCGGAGTCTGCCCCTGCGGTCACGCCATCAGCACCCGAAGAAGAGCGGTAACAGGTTCAACCAACACGTAAAAAATCGAATGCGCGTCTACATCAACTTGTACGGCGAAGCGTGTCGGTGCCAGCAGGAACTTCATGATGAACTTCATATTTGCCCCTTCTAAACTCTAACATCTCCAAGCGAAAGACCATGTAAAGTGTACAAAACGATAATCTTCTATTTTCCCTGTCTTTATTATTTACATTCTCACTGTTTATGCTATTTTTATGTTGTTATTATTGTCGCATCCCTTTCTTAGTATTCACCGCGGCACCTTAACAGGCAGCTGGCTTCATCATAGCCAATATGCCAACTGTGTTATATGACACATAACTCATAAAATCATAATGAAACCAAGTAAAAATTTTCTCTTGAATAAAAACATGCATACCTAGGACGAGAAAATCCGGAGACTTCCCGCATGGCACAAATTTCTTGGGCATTCATTTTCAGTTCTGCCAGTTTAAAATGAACTCATAACCAGTGATACTGGATGTACGAGTATCGATAAAGAAAATCTGCATGAACTCTCTCACCTGTCTTTGTTATGACGCGCTGCTCACACGCCTCATCGTAATATACGATGTAGACGCGCACACGACAACAGTTACGGCTTTTACCGGAGTGTTAATAGGTGGAACCCGGTAATCTGAGTCGGAAGGGACACTGTGATTGTTTGTCGGACTAGCTAGCTCGGTGTTTAGCTTATCGGTGGACCACGACCCAAACTCACAACGGTAACAGGAAATGATGAGGTTACGGACAGACGCCAACGTTACCTTGTTGTCACCAATGAAGGGAGGTCAGAGGGGAGTAATTGCGGCGTTCAGGGTCGCTCGATGTGCGTGAGTTCACCGCGGTGGCTGCCGTTACAAGGTGGGGAAGGTGGGTCTTGAATATGTAGTCCTTCGTTGCTGGCGGGCATTAAAACTCACGTTTAACAGAAAAAGGATGCGCCTAATTTTGAAAATTAAATCAGCCTATTGAAAGTTAGAAAATAAAAACTGTCTTTCAATAACGGTAATTGTTTGGTTAGCTGCTAGAGGGGCAGTTACTTGCGCGAGGACCGTTTGACGTTTATTTTTAAAACGTGCGTGCGCGTTACGTAGCTGACGCAGTTGTGACGGCACGTGGGGCAACGCTGCTCAGTGGTCGTTGTTGCCAAGTTGGAGTATTTTCCACCTGATCCGTTGTTTTTGGGTTTAATTTAGCGGGGCTGCTGCTGTAAATGTGAATTTCTCATTGGAGATCAATAAAGTATCTATCTATCTATCTATCTATCTATCTATCTATCT
>JAQMCX010000015.1:5317702-5398150 GCA_029814765.1 Acanthurus leucopareius
ATATTTTTCTGTGTAAATATCCCATGTTACTACGTGAACATCTGCAGCTTATAGACAAGTGCGGCCTATATATGTACAAAATCTTTTTTCTTTTCAAATTTAGTGGGTGCGGCTTATACTCAGGTGCGCTCATTGGTCCAAAAATTCCGGTACTTAAATATCTTTTTGAAACAATGATCCTTGATTTCAGAGGCTGCTAGGTTTTTTAGCCACTGACTGTTTAATTTTGCTAAAATGACAAAAGTGACTGGAAGATTTTACCAGCTGTCCTTACATAGCTAATCAAGCTAACGTTATCTCCGACACAAACTCTGGTTGACTTTGAAACACTCCCAGCTTACAAATTTTGTACATTTTTAAAAATATATTAACTTTGATAAAGACATACATGGAATTGTATGAAAAACTAAAGCTGAATGTCTCAGACAAAAAGCTAGCATCCTCATCAGCTGATAAGACATATAATGAAAAGGTTTTTGTTCTTGAATTTCCCTTTTCAGCTTAAAATTAGTAGGTCCTGCTATCTATTTATGTGTGACCAGGAAAAATCAGCAATTTCGGCTGCTCAGCCTAAAAAAGGGGTTTAAAGAACTATGATTTATGTCTTGACCATCATTTTAAGAGCCCAAGAGCTTTGGCTTTTCTTTCTTGACTTTTCTCAGATCTTCTGATAAAGATTTGGTTAAACATGCATGTTACTACATACTGGAAAAGACGTTTTTATTATCATTCGGGCCTGTAAATTAGGCTGAGGTACGTCATGCATCCTGGTATGTAACTCTGTTTATCACACAAAAAAAACATCCTGACTCCCATTTTATTACTGTAAGAGCTGACACACACACAATCCATTTCTGTGCTGAAGGAGTCATTTCTTTTTTGTGTCTCACTGTGAAACCCACAAAACCAATCCAAAAAACCCCAGCGCAGCCTTTCAAAACTGCAAGTCTGTCTTTTATTATTTCTTAAAAGACAGCAGTGGTGCTTGAGCACGCGAAAGCGCTCGCACACACGCATGCAGAAAGTTCAGTCATCAGGCCCCCACAGTGTGACGGAGTGACTGTACCGTCCTCAGCATGCCAAAGGACAATGAGGTACAGTCTGCGATGTCACCGTGATTCAAGACACAGCGAAGGGCGCACTCAGCTGAACCCAGATTCACAGAGTCGTAAACCGATAGGAGAGGTTGCACAGAATGAGAATAAATTCTTCAAAGATGGAAATAGAAAGAAAGCTTTTGCAGAAAGACCAAAAAAAAAAAAAAAAAGGGCCAGGATGTGACGGTAATATCTTCTTCCAGAGTGGCTTTCACAGCGACCGCAGCAGGGAGAAGTAACATAAAACTCACCTCCGATGTTATTAATGAACACTATCAAGAGGTTATCGATTATTGAATGTAATATAGCACGGATCCCTGCCCTTGAACAGGAGAAAGGACACTCCCTCCCCCCGCCTCCATGCACATTAGGAGAAAGGGATGGGAAACGGGGAGCAGATCTGTCAGGCGGTGATCGTCTGGGGAGATGACGCCGAGTGTGACAGCTGAGCGTCCTTCTCCATCACTATTTCCGTTAGTGCTGTGAGCAGGAATAAGACCTGGACCTGGAGCTGACCTCCAAGGCTCAAACCACCACTGTCTCTAAGAGCCACGGTGCAGAAATACGGAACTTTCGGAAAAGTCTGGTCCTGCAATAGTAATACAAGAGGTTTACTCTGTTCTCAAATATCATGTAAAACATTAAAACTATATTAAAATACTAGTTTCTGAGTTTAGCTATTATCAAAATGGTCAGTGCTTTCCTAAAATATTTGTACTTTTAAATACACTCTGTATATACCGCTACACATATGCTACCTCTATAGCAACTACTGTTACTCCGTTAACAAACAGAGCTAATGTCTGTTTTATGCAGCTGAATATGATGAAAAGTGACAAATAATGTTTAATATTAATAGTATGCAAGTATGTAAGAGAGGTAATAGAAGGCCTTTCTTTATCAACCTTTCTTTTTTCCCTCTTTTTTGAAAGATTTTCAGAGCTTTCAGAGTCTTTTAGTGTTGTCTGTGGAAGTTCTGGTCTTGATGCCTGCGAACAATTACTGTCCTTTTTGTTTCTGTTATGCTATGTGGTGATTCAAGCCACCCTTTGAGTCTCTGACAACTTACAAAAAAATGAATTCCTACTTTGACAATTTGTTCTTACTTTGAAATGCCTATTAGCATCCAATCCCTGGAATTTCATCTTTCCTATTTTGGAATTTGATAGTCAGGTCTGTAAGAGGAAATTTTTTTTTAACCTCAGTAGAATAAAGGTCGCATTTGTTGTTTGTTTTTTTAAACTATTAAGCGATAATCATCAGTTAATGTTTGATATAAAAAATGTTCTCACCAACTCTAAGCCTTTCTCTTTCCTTTCCGGTGTGATGCCTCTCGGTCAGACCACCACCGCCCGTGAATATTCGATTAGCCCGGACATCTGTGCCACCCTTAACATGGCCTGCCCATCCTACCATCTTGGTTAATTTTGTGTATCTATGTATATAAATGTGTGTGTGAGTGTTGTGTGTGTTTGCATGTGTGTGTTGGGGGGTTAATGTAGGTCCCAGAAGGGGGGAGGGGAGAAGGCAGTGGCCCAGGAAATGATGCATCCCCTGGGAGTCAATGAGGCAGCAGGGAGGAGGCTTATTGCCCCAGGGAGCGCAAATGTGGTCTATTATGTTTATTAAATCAAACGATCAAGGCCCGGCATGTTTCTTATTTGTTAGACTAAAGCAGTGACCAAGTGGTTTTCTTTATCCTTTTTTTTTCCATTTAAAGACTCATGTTTAAAACCTTTTATGTGTGTTATGTAACAGCAGAGTAGTTAGTAGGGTAGAAACAATGCGTGTCAGTGCTGTCACAGGAACAGCTACAGATTTTTAAAAGCATACTAAAAGACAGGCATGTGTTTTTGTGTGACCAGGTTGGAAAAATTCACACCAGCCGTCACCCTACGAAAGCTGGGGAATTTTGTCTGCTAGTAATAGGGTTGTTTTAAATCCCCCAGCCACTTTAACCAGTTTTTTTTCCCCACTCTTGAGATCATATTTTGAAGTGGTTGGTGGTTAAAAGGTTAATTCCAAAGGTTAACTTCGTGCCCTGCGTGTCGCAAGTGAGAGTTTTACCAGCTTTTGTGTACATTGAGCTCTCTTCCCTGTGCTTTTACTGAGAGGAATCAGCTGCATTTGTGCATTTGCCTTGAGTGAGGAGGCATAAACATACTTTTCCTCTGGAATCAATCAGCATGCCAAGAATAACACGGCCAGACTCCTGGGCTGTTAACAATATTACAAACATCCGGGCTTGTTTAGATTCTGCTGAGAGTGTGAGTGTGCTGCTTTGGGTAGTTTCAACCCTGACTTGCTTCAACTCTAGGTTCGGATGAAAACTAATGAAAGTGTATGTGCTACAGCGGAGGACACTGCATGTCATAGATTTCATCCAAGCTGTCAAAATAATTTGTAGCTGTTGCCCCCTGAGGTCAGAACTTGAGACCTGTGTTCAAGTCAGTCGCTAGTCATGAAAAATGTTGACCTGAGACTTGACTTTGACTTGAACACTACGAGACTTGACTCGCTCGAGATTTAAGCCACTTGAGATTTGAAAAGTATGATGAGTCATTGTTGATTTACAAAAAATAAGGACTTGAGTGCTGTGAGGACTACAGACTTGAAAATAAGAACAGGTCTCGTGTTTTTTTCCTGAGGCCTCGAGGCTTGACTCTTGACTTGTTTGGGCAACACTTCGGACTTTGCAAAAACAGCTGGAAAAAACACTGAGACAGCACTGGTAGACTTGAAGGTAGAATTGGACTTTTGTCAGATTTAAGTCAGAAAAATGAGGACTTCAAACTTGGAACATGGACTCGATAGTTTTGATGCTTCATTGCTACAGACTTGACTTTAAGCATGAAAGCAGTTTGATGTTAGGGCCTAAGGACTTGGACAAGACTAGATACTTCACTCGAATTTGAGTCCTACTTAAAAAAAAAAAAGAGGGTTTGGGACTCCACTTGACTGCTGTAAGACTTGTCTTACTTAAGACAAGACTTGTGATGCTTGACTTAAGTTTAATCAAAACAAAACAGCAACAACTACATGGTCTCATGCTTTATTTTCGGTGACATGAGGCTTGTTAGGACAAAATTTATGGCAAAAAGCTAAAAGAAATATGTATGTGTGAGACTTGAGACATTGACAAAAGAAAAAAAAAACACAAAAAACAAGACTTGGGAGTTGAAAAGGTGCGGAAAGACTTCACTTCTAAAGGATTCAACTTCAGAACAGAAAAATAAAGCATTTAAATCTGATATTTTGCCACTTGGAATTGACGTATGAAGTGGTTGGACAAGACATGGGACCCGACTTGTACTTGCCTAGAGAGATTTGAGCTCTGGAAACTTGGACTCAAGACAAATATGAGGACACAGAACTGAAACTTGGAAATGATGTCAGTAGGACTCTCTAGAGATTTGAGATTAAGATGAGGAATTTAGAAGGTTTAGGTTTCGCCTTCAAGGATTAGAGACTTTACTTGGAAGTGCGACTTTTTCTTGAGCCAAAAGGCTTTAAAGTTGCTCTGGTTGACTTGAGACTCAAGTCCAACCCAAGTCAGGTCATATGACTTGACTTGAGCTGCTGTGAGATTTAACTAACTTGAGTCTTGAATCCCCAAAAGCTTGACTTGAGACCAAAAATACCAAGTGTGATTTCTTTTGCAAGACTGACGACTTGTGACTTGACTTGGACTTTCTTTCAAGGACTTGGTTGGACAAGATTTAAGATCTAACTTTGACTTTTCCCAAATGACTCAAAACCTGCTCCGGATGCTCTTTTTTAAATCAACACAGATCAGAGGCAAACAAGTGCAGCATGTACAAAGGGTGAAGCCTTCAGAGGGGAGGCGACAACATCCGTCTTACCTCGTGTCACCTCCCCTCTGAAGCATCGCACATCCCTGAGAAACAAGCTGATCTGTTTGAAAGTATGAAAGGGCTTTTAGGAAGCTCAGCCAAGAGCTACTCTCACTTTTGAAGGCAGTGATGGGAGTGGAGAGGTCAAAGTGAACAATAAGGCATGCAATGGCCGCTCATTCCTCCTTATTCTCTTCAGTCATTCCTCCCTTCCTCCCTCTTCCTCAAGGTTTTTTGTGATTTTTGTTTATCGTTGGACGTTTCATGAGGTGCTTTTCTAGTCTCAACATCGATGTGTGTGAAACAATCTGTGGCCTTGGTACAGCTTGCCTTTGAGATACAGTACGAGCCTCCCGGACGTGAGCGCTTGCGTAATTCTGATTCGTTGTGTGCGTTTGTAACAGGCCTGGATATGTAACACACAACCGCACACACGATTGGATAGTTTAATGCGAGTTGTGCATGACCATGCCTTCGTGTGACGAGCTACGAGTGGGAAAAACAACACATCTGTGTTCATTTTCTTGGTTTTCCTGCAAATGCACGCTGCTGTCAGCAACTGTATTTGTCTATGAGCGACATAAAAACACCAAGCCCCCCTCCTACTCCTCCTCCTCCTCCTCCTCTTCCTCTCCCAGCCATCTGCCTGATACAACCACTACATGGACCTTGTGTGTGGTCGACTGCTTTCTCCTCGCGGTATGTAGGGAGTAATGGCTAGAAAACCTCACAGGATGCTTGAAAGCTTATGTATTTTTTCTGCTGCCTCTCTTTTCATCATCCTCTCTGTCACATATTCCCTTTTTTTTTTATTCTTCTCTTTCTGTCTCTTTTTCATCCCCTCTGCTCGTGCAAATATCCCCCCGAAACAGATGCCCTTAATTCCTCTGGCTCCACATTATAAGATCTGCCCAATCCTGGGGGAAGACGGAGGGAGGAAGAAGAGAAGGAAGAAAGGGGAGTCTATTCTTTTATTCCCCTCACATATACACATGTATGAAAGGAGGTACAAGATGGGAGGAAATAAGGCAGCGGCTCACCTGACAATGAGGAGGTTTTTTGAGAAATATTAGAGGGAGGAGGGGATTCCATGATGTAAACCAGCCAGCAGCATCAATCTCGCCCCTTGAGCGCTGACAAAACGACAGCGTGGATACGAAACCCCCCTCCTCCCTCTGGAACACACCCTGTTTAGGATGTAATTAACCGAGATACCAAAACAGGTAAAATATACAATACATTCCCCTAAAAAAACACAGCAAATCCTACCTTTTTTTGTTTGTGTGCGGTCTCCGTCTGTGATGCCAAACACATCCAGTCTTGTGGAGTAGTATCCACGCGCTCTCCCCTTTTTTTTTTTCCTGTCTGTCACACACAAACACACACAGTCAGTCAGTCAGTCAGTCAGCGAGGCAGGCGAGTACATCCACACAACGCACACTCCTCTCTCTGTATGCCTCTCCCTCTCTGCTTCAGCTGAGATCCTCCCTGCCTCCCTCCTCACTGCTGCTCTGAGTCTCCACCCTTCAGCCAGAGGCTCGGGCTGCAAGAAACTACCCTCCTCCTCTTTCTCCTCCTCCTCCTCCCTCTCTCTTTCTTCTCTTCTCTGCTATCTGGACACACTCCCTCCATCTCCCAAAGGTCCACAGGAAAAGCCTTGACTGTCTCTCTAAACACCTACAGTAAACAAATGCATACCAGGAGAGCTGACAGTCAGGACCAGCAGGATTTTCATCCTGATAAATATTCATACTGGTCCTTTCATATGTTTCAGCTGCTCACTTTCCCTCCTCCTAGCTCACATTTAAGTCACATTTGCCAACCCAGTGAAGGTTGCTGTGTATGATTCAGGGCATTGCCTGAGAAAAATCCATTCAGCCCACAACAACAGCAACAACATCCTGCTTTGCACACAAGACATGTGCCCTGCCGGACTTGAGGCTTTTAATCTTTGGACCACTTGTGTATTACAGTGAAGCCATCAAAGATCAAAACAGAAGGAAAAACCTCTCAACTGTTCACCAAAGTTGGAACCACACACATAAACAAACAGCCCGCTGCACTCGTTGCTCTCTCACATCTGTGTGTTTATGCGCTGGGTTTTTCTGCATGTACAGGATACACTCAATAAGGGCTAGATCAACAAAATAAGGTGTGTGTTTATGCATACAGCTGGTGTGTACATGAGAAGGGGGTGTTGTGACCTTAACCAAGAAGGCTGTGTTTTTGGCCCCATATGTTTACATACATATGTTTCTGTGTCTGTTTGTAAGCAGTAAACTGCAGATACTAACCACAGCAATGCAATTAGAAATGTCAGTGAAATCTGGTAAAAATTGTGCCATTTTTTACATAAATTGAGTCATTTTTTGGCTCATTATAAGACTCTTAATTTTTTTGCTTATAATAAATAAGGCATAGGAATTTTGTTTTCTCAATTTTTTGTTTAAAGTTTTAAGTTTGTTCAATAAATAAAGGCTATGCTCACTTCTATCTGAGAGAAACGTCTGTCTTTTTGAATGTATTCAGTTATGCTAGCATATTTGCAAACCATCTTCTTCTTCAGCTGTTTTTTATAGTTCTAATTAGCAATTGTTAACATGAAAACAAGCTCAAATTTTAAATACTGGAAAACAATGCATCCATCTCCATGTATCCATCTAACATTTTATCATGACTTTTTTTTAGCATGCTAAAGTTAGCATTTAACTTGACTGCTTTGGCAAGGAAAGCTTTACAAAGCTTCTAGCAAAACCATTCAATCATGTTTAGCATTCCACTTAATTTAATCAAATCTTCACCAAATTTGGTGCATCTAATATTTCTATGTGCCTAAAAATTGTTATCATTTTCAAAAGGCCATGCAGCCTCCACTTGCCTTTGTTTAAAATTGAAAAAAATCTTTGTCACTTCTATACATTGTGTAACTGTGACCAAATTCATATTCTGTCAAGAAATGCAGAAAAAAATCATAAGCAAGTGGTGCTAAAGCAATGTGTTAGATTTATAAGGCATGGCTGTGAAGATAAAAGTGACTCACTTATTATAACAGTTTGTGTAAGCTATAAAGACTATTTAAGAGCTTCCTAGTTTTTACGGAATTGTCTTACATTTCTGACAATGTGCATGTGTTTTAATAATTGCACATACATGCATCTCTGTTTGAATGAGCAGAGTGTACATCTGCTTTCATGCATGTTTACTTTGCCTGTAGGTAAACTCAACTGATGTTACTCATCTTTGTGCTGCTGTTTGAACTGAATGTCATGTTTTCTGTGAATCACATTTTCCTCAGCTCCATTCATGCAGATGTTATGAAACTTACAGTTACAGTACACGTCCAAGGATAGACCAGGAGAAGAGGAGGAGGAGGAGGAGGAGGAGGAAGATGCAGAATTAATGAGTCATAGTTCCTGTGGAGGTGAACACAGGAAACCTCTGTCACCAGGATACCACAGCGATCTGTGATATCCTTCCCGGGTTCCCCAAAGCCAGTGGTTCTCAAAGTGAACAAGTTCTGGAGAGGAAAAAGAGGAATAATTTATTTTCACTCTTATTTTACCCAGAAGTAACTTTTTAGCCTGACGTCCACACACAGCCCTATCAAATGAATTCAAGGATCACATGTTAGGCACCATTAAAACAATATTTATGTACATATACTTAATTAAATTATATGATTAGTGTGTAGGTTGTTTTGTGGAGTATGCATCCATACAACTTGATTTGGCAGAAGCTTGATGTTCAAATATTTTTATTTTTAGCTAGCTTTTTCAACTGTTTTTCAACTACATATTCTGTCTTCACCTTATGCTAATTATGTCAACAGTTTATTAATTATTTTTAGCTGACTTGGTTGACTGATTATCTATTGATTTCAGCCAAATTTTTTGGGGCAATTTTTGCATTAATTTGAGAAAAAAAACTATGGAAACAGAATGTCCCTTTAAGCAAGTTCAATGGTTAGGTTCTTTTAGCCTACTATATCGACTTTTATCCATTAATGTTAGCCTACACGTAAGTTGAGTGTATTCATTAGTACACTTTTAGCCAACTATTTCAAGTCTATTCATCAGCACTTTTTAGCTATTTTATGTGCTTATCAATTAGTCTGCTAACTATGACAACAATTAACTTATTTTTTTCAGTTATTTTAACTTGTGTGCTCACTTGCTAGCTCTTCACATACCTCCACCTGCAGAGGTACTCTCTGAGGTACAAGCACCCCTGGTTGGGGTCATTACTCTAAGCTGTAGTTATCGCCATGTTTAAAATCAGCAGGGTCAGTAGCAGTGACTCCTCCCTCCCTCCTTCCATCTATCACTGGAGAAGAGATAAACCCAGAGATTTGTTTATTTGTAATCTGATTACTATGTTTTATTATCGGCTCTGGGGATCATCTCTGAAGCTGGTGGTGTCAGTGCAGCTGTTTTGGTTATAATAGGCTGGTTTATTAAGTGCTGCTAATCCACCTCTGAGAGGACACGGGGGCAGATGTGGTGACTTTTGATTTTAATATCACTTAAGTTGTCTCTCCAACCAGCAATAAACAGTGTTTTTTTGCTTTAAAGGTGGAGCTGGATGACATGAGAGCTTTCCAGGGAACAGGAAAAACTGATTTGAATTCAGTGTTTGTTTTTCTTCACCTAATAGGTTCAAATATGGTCACGTTTATCAAGATTTTCATACAACAATGGTGATTTTGCTTAAGGATGAGGATGATGAAGGATGCTTGAATGATCCTGCGTGAACGTGTATGTATGTGTGTGTGTGTGTGTGTGTGTACATGAGGAGTGGGGTTATCACGACTGGCGGGGGAGGGGCCTGGATTTCATTTCTGATTTGCGACCATCTGGCTCCTCCAGGCAGCTGCTGGCCCGAGCCGAGCAGAGCCGCCCCGCCTGTTCTGCCCCAATGCCCCATGGGATTTACAGAGAGGTCACCACTGCTGCTGGAGACACAGTGTCACCTAATACTCGGAAACAATCGGCTGAAATGATCGCCCACACACACACACACACACACACACACACACACACACACATGATCACAGATGAAAAGATGAGATGTATGGAAATATAAAAAAAAAAAAGATGGATGATGGAGGAACCCTTTAAAAATCATTTAAATGTTCGAAACATCATAGAGGTTGGCACTATTATTTTAAATTAAAAAAAAACAACAAAAACAACAACAACACATGAACAGGGTGTGAACGCAGCTCGACCAAATTCAACCAGACAAAAGAAAGGAGAGGGAGAAGGGGGGTGGTGATACGGAGAATGGATTTCCCCCTCTTTGTTGCCATGGCGACAGCAGTGGATGGTGGATGACTGATTTCCTGTACAGCTGTGGAGCTCGGAGGGGAGAGAGGGAGAGAGAGAGAGAGAGGGAGACACGTTATCTGTGGTTGAGGAAGGAGGTGGAGCTCGCCGTGGAAAGCATCCATGTTTCCTCTTTAACCGAGCATCAGTCTCTTTGTGGTGGTTTGTGTTTTGTGCCTGGATGTTGCATGAGTAGTGTTTTTTTTCCAATAATTACTGTGTTTTTCATGTTTTAGGAATTTTCTTTGAAATTGTCAAACCCTCACAATCTGTAGAAAGAGGTTAGTCTGTGTGTAGGGAACAGTCAAAGAATAAAACAGAAAAAAGAAATCTCTACATGAGGTCTACTGACTTAATTTTTATGAAGCTTTCAGCCACATGTGGTGGCCTTCATCAGCAGATGGAGTTATGTTTAATAATACTGAATCCTACAGACCAAATAAATTTAGAGGAAAGAGATAAAGCGTTCAGGCAGGCAGCAAACTGTGTACATAAATACAAGAATTTTACACTAGTATTGCATACCTTTTAAGATGAGTATACGATTATTATTATAATTTATTATTATAGACTAAAGATTACATGAAAAAAATAGCAATAACGCTGTTTTTAACTAAACAGCACAGGAAATGAAAGAAAATGCTACAAGTAAAATTTTACCTTATTGCCCCCCTTTCTGTTTTAACCACTTTGCTTAAGAAAATTAAAATTTATTTTTTTAAGCTAACATTATTTACAGCTCATACACTATTTTGTGTTGCTGTCCTTTGCCCTTAATATGACTGACATCAATAGATTTATCCACAAATCAACACTGATTTTAATTTAAATGTTATTCATTTTAAATACCTGTAACATTGATTAATTTAAATATAGCCTTACCAGCAGATGACATGAAATCCTCGAGTCAGAAGCAGAGATGACAGTTAGCTAATGCTACTTAGCTAGCGTTAAGCTAATCAGCTTTGGCTAGCAGGTGTTTAGCGGTAGCTGTTTTTTGCTTTTTTCTTCTTTCCATTTTGATTTTTCTTTGCTTTATTTAATAATAGTTTTTTTATAAATGAATAAAGATTAAATGTATATCGCTCAAAATTAGATAAAACTAGGGGACAACAACTGATCAAATGTAGCTTTAGCTTCAGCCGTGGCTATATCACAAGCTAAAGTTTGTTAGCTCGTTAGGCTTGTTAGCTAGTTTTGTTTTAGTTGTCTTGGTAACAGGCGTTTAGTTTATATTGCCATTTCGTAGTTATTGCAAATAGTCTTTAATGTTTTCATTCAAAATTATGCACTTCTACAGCTTTTTACTTTTCAAATAAACACCTACAGGACGATGTTAGCACAAGCTTAAAGGCTTTTTCCAAACAAACGTAGTTAAATGTTTCTAAAACCAAAGAGGCATTCATTCAGTAACTGGATATTTTATCTTCCGCCATCCATCATTAATGGCAGTTAAACAGTATAATATTGGTGATTAATCAAGAGTGATGAACCTACTTCATATTTGTTTTTTATTTAAAGGAAAATCAAAGTATTTTTTTATAATTCAAGCATAGATAAGCTAAGATTTCTGTTGGGATATTTCTACTCACCGCAGCTAAAAACATCAAGATCGATCTGACCTTTGAACTGTCTTTGAAAGCCCATAATAATCTGTCTTGTCTGTAAGTACAATGTGTTTCATTATGATAAACGAGCCTTTATTATTTTCCCTCTGCAGGAGAAGCACACAGTAAGGAATTCAATGCCTCAGGTGCTTTTAAGAGTCAATGCCTGATCAATAATGTCACCTGGGTTTAATGAGGTCGATTTAACAGATGATGAGGAGGTTTAACTTCACCTTTAAAACAAAATCAGGTAGGAAACAGGAAACTTCTGTTTTCTCAGCATTGCACTGTAGCTGTGTATCAAATTCAAAACACAAAGGCAGCGCAGATACAAACAGCAGTGTCTCATGTGAGGGACAATACTGCCACCCTCAGGTCAAACTGAGGAACTACCATGAAAATGTTTGAACACCAGAGGGCAGCACAAACCAATGAAATGTTAAGGGGTTGTGTTGTGATCAGCACCTCCCCTGAAAAAAATGAAATGTAATCTGATGACCACTATTATTATACTATTATGGCAGTTTCGTCACTATTTAGTGTGCAAGATTTAAAAAATGTGAATTTAAAGTTTATTCTTATAGAGAAATCTTTCTTTTGTAGATTGAAGGTCATGCTGGGTCACAAAAAAATGAAAAAATCAGTGCTGCTATTTAAAAGCTTTTTAAAATGACCTTTTCTTTATATATATTCTGTTTTTTATTTATTGGTGGTTTTATTTTACAAAAACCTAAAAAAAATAATTTAACTTCTCCACCTTGAAATCACCACAAAAAGAGAAAAACTATGGCAAATAAATGTACCTTTTTATTGAATATTGAGGGCATTAGTACCAAGAAGGCACAGACCAGACTTGAAACAAATTATTAATTTTTTTTTTTTTACTACAGGGTGACAAACAAACTCTTTCATCCTTCCTGAAGGGGGATCCTTTCACAGAAAGGATTATGGACACAGACATACAGACTCTTAAAAAGTGTAAGTATGACCATATATTGAAGTCAGACAAGGAAGTTAGAAAAAATCTTGAAAACTTTAAGGACATGGGTTATGACTGTATGGCTATGTACCTTAACACATACTGTTTTCATATAAGAAACATCATTGTCCATCAAAATATGACTATAGACATTTTTTCCATTAATGAGAAGAAATTATAAATTTAAAACAGTGAAAGAAAAAAACTCTAAGAAATTAAGAAGTTGTTTTGTATTTACATAGCAGTATCAAATTCATGTATTTGTTATTTATTACATAAATGTATTTTTAAAATATTGTTCAGATGCTGTATTGCCAGTATGTGAAAATTACGTGTTTGGATGATGATAGTTGCTTAAAGCTGAACTGAGATGACTCAGAAATGAATAATAGTGATTTAAAATGACTATAATGTAGGCATGTATGAATCTGGAGAAGCTAACAAGATCTGAGCCAAACAGACAAAATTATACATCATACAGTTCACAGAGTAAATAATAAGTAGCTGGACTTTGACCTGTCAGTTATCATGTCATGTACTGTGTGTATTTTGCTTACTGACGGCTCATGGACATCTAATAAAAAAACTCAATGTGTCTCAGGTTAAGCTCCACATATTAAGATCATCATTTGTCGAAGACATGAGACACAGTATAAACAAAGATTTTAAGGAACAGTTTGTCATTTTGGGGGGAAATGTGCTTATTTACTGTCTTAAAGAGCTGGATATGATTGATGAAACTCTAATGTTTAAGATAAATACAAAACACTAGCAGCAGGTTAGCTTAGCTCAGCATAAAGACTGTAAACACAGGGGGGAACAGCTAGCTTTGCTCTGACCAAAGTCAAACAATCCACATACCAGCATTTCTAAAAACCCACTGATTGACATCTTATATCATCATGAATCATGAATACTGAAAATTACATTTTTGTCTTCTTACATTAAGTCACATGCAGAGCTATTTTTTCGCAAGCAGCACTAACTTTTCAGCCAAGAACCAGTCTTGCATGTGTCGTAATCAGCTGCAAAACACTGAACTGTCATTGTTCTGCCTTGTTTTCGTACAGATTCAAAACCAGATATAAAGTGGAAATCAGTATTTTATAGGTGCTGGAACTCAGATTTTATAACCTTTGGACAGAAAGGCTCCTTATGCTGAGCTAAGCTAATCATCTTCCGGCTGTAGATTTATATTTATTGTACTGATAGATGAGTTTTATTGAGACTCTCATCGACTTCTAATCAAAACAAACAAGCCTGAATAATGATACAATGAGCATATTTCCCTAAATGCAGAGTCCAGTCTTTCTCAGTTGTCATTTTTTCAATAACTTAAGTGATCATTTCAGCAACTTGAAAAGTTTTTATGACATACTTAATAACTTTAAAAAGTTCATTTTAGAATCAAAATGCATTTCTGTTATCATGATAAAGGTTTGTGATGCTGTGATTTACAACCAATTCAAACAAGAACACAAGAGTGTGTTTTAGCACAGAGAAGCTAAAAGAATGACGGCTGCAGCTTTAAAAAAAGCGTGACATTATGGATGCAAATCAGAAAAAGCCGTAACTGTGGCACTTTGTATTTGAGCTGCATGATTTATGAGTAAAATCATCTTGTTTGTTGTCCCAACCTGCAGCTTCCTTCTGTCCACATTCACACCAGTTGATTTGTGAGAAATAACAGCGTGTAACACATCCTGTCAGCTAACACAGTCTTACCGGGAGATTAAAATGATAAAACAGGTCTTTCTTGTCCAGATACACAAACATCACACGTCCTTAATACTGACACGTACATTTGCTTGTAATACTGAATGAAATCTAACGCACATAGAACTACTGCTCAACATACACAGGTCTGGACAGTTCATACAAAAATACGACGTGTCGTGAGATTTCAGGTAAAACGAGTGGATGCAAAGTAACAAAGTGTAACAAATTCCAGTTTAAAATGATCAGACGAAACAGGAGACGACAAGAATGAAACGAAAACTGAACAGAAGGGAAAAACGTACATGTGTGCATCAAAATGTACAGTTTGTTTTGGCCGACAGCCAACCCAGGCTCCATTTTGAGTCTAGATTAGAGGGAAGCTTCTGTGACCACAAACTCGACGCAGGTCAGGACATGTAGGAACCAACACGACTTCATTCCTCCCAGGATTTCACAGGATGTGAAACAGTTTGAAATCAAGTCTTTTTGACATTTAAGATGCTGAAAAACTGGCTTGATCTGCCTTAAGAAGAAGTGTGTGAGTGAGTGTGTCGGCGAGGTTTAAAAATAAAGTACAGTTTGGATTCTAATGGCTTTGATCTTTAAAAATGACTAAGGTGTGTGACGAGGGTGTGTGATTGTCGAAGCGAGGGTTTGACACCTGCATAGTGTGATGATGAAGGCACATCGGGTGTGTGTTCACATGATTAGTCCAGTCTGAGAGGGGGAGTTGGCACACTGCACTTCCTGTTGAGGTAAGATGAAGTGGCGAAGAAGACATCAAGGCTGCTTTCAAAGGATTATGGGCTTATCTTCGCTCCCTCCATGACTCTGAAATGTTTTTGTCATGGCTGCACGCTGAGAATAAGTTGGATATGTCGTTTCAGTTTATTTCCATTTCTCGTCTTTGGTTCGTAGCTCAGGGTGATTTTGTCCTTTGTGTCCTCCGGAGAAGATTTATGATATGCTCTTCATGTCTGTGCATGAGTCTCTGTCTGCTTAAGCCTACATGCATGCACACACAGTCTTTTGTGACTTTATAAGCAGGCAAACACAACGTGTGGTTCTTGAAACCAGTCTGGAGGAGACAGATTTGAATAAAAATGTTTTTTTTTTTAAAAAAAAAAGATGACACGATCCCTTTTGTTTCCTTTCACACAGGGGAAGCAGCTCAGGTTACGTTTTAAAGACACAGGTTTTCTTGAGTTCGTTCTTAAAGTTCCCGTTTCGGCTAAAATCCTCCGTGTTTGTTCATGTCTTGTGTTGTGTTTTGTACGTCTGAAGTTGTAAGTGAAGGGACAGCAAACTTGCTGCCAGTTTACTCATCGCTGCCAAGAATAGAAACCACCTCTCCAGCACTCTCGCCTCTTGTCTCGTTCCCTGAGGGCTGAAGCATCTCCACGTCTGACACAGAGGAGAAAAAGGTCACCCTGAGGTCGCCTCGTTCCCGCCTCCGTCACACCACAAACTCAGGGACCTCCTCGCTGGTCAGGTCCAGAGAGAAGTACTTGTTGGTTCTCTTGATGGGGAACGGGTGCTGCTCGCTGAGCATGCCTGTGCGCTGATCGGCGAGGCCCTGATATCCGCTGCTGTCGCTCAGCTCCTGGGCACAGCCGAAGGTGTAGCTGTGGGCGGTGTCCTGGCATAGCTCCGCCCACTGCAAGCAGTCCTTCTGATACAGTCTGACGTCGTCGAGGGACTGGCTGTGCCGGTCGGTCGAAGACTGGGGCTTCCTGCACGCGGACGTCTGCAAGTGCAAAGCAACAAATGAAACATGAAAAAAGCTGCAGGCGATTAAAAATGTCAGAGATTTAAACGCACAATGTGATTTTTACAGCCGAGTTCCTGGTGACACGAGTCACTTCATAGTCACACTGTAATTAACTTCCCCTCCTCTTTTGTACTTCTGCTTTCAGGTAGATTTATTGTTCTGCATGAAGGTGTTACACATGGTAGCTGGCATGTTTCCTCCAGTTGGAGGCTAAAATGTCACATTGAACAAAATATTTGCCTGTTCAGAGATGAAACAAAGAGCAACTCTCCCACATGTTGCTGCATCACAAAGGGAATCAAAGAATGTTGAGTCAATGGGTGAAATCTGTGAATATCAGCAGCAGTGGTGTACACATCCTCCTTCTAGCTCCTAAAACCTTTCTTTACATATAAAACAAGTGTAGAAGTTTTTCTTGACCTGATAGAAGATGTAAAACATGTAAACATGTAAACTGACTGCAGTGCATTGTGACCTCCCCCTTTATGACCCACGAACAAAACTAAAAATTTGCAGAACTGACACTAAAACTCGAAAATGACCAATTAAAAATTCAATTATCTGAACACTGCCATTACCATATAGAAGATATCTCTGTAAATTACATTACAACCATTTATCATTATGACTAAGAAAGGAAACTGATTAAAAAGCAAAAGAGAGTACAAATATAATTTTTTACCAATGTTAATTCTGAAGGATTTTTGTTTTAATGCATTTTCTTATAAAACTCTCATGCATGCTGTGTTGTGCTGACAGAAGTGCCCCTGCTCCTGTGAGTCAGACGTGTTTTACCTGTGGCAGAGACTCGATGCTCTGTCCTCTCATCTTGACGACGGTCTCAGAGGAGCTGGAAGTGGAGGAGCTGACATCTTTGACGATGAGTCCTGTAGAAAACAGATGATAACATTTAACTCTTTACCGGCCTCGCATCGGCTCACTGTGGACGTGTAGCAGTTTAACATGATTTTACAAAACGGAGATACAAATTCAACGTGGGTTAACAAGCTTCTTTAGTGTTAGAAAACATTTCATCTACATTTAACCCTGAAAAAAAAGTAAATAAACAAAAGCAGAGGAACAGAAACATGAGAAAGCATCTGAACCTGAGTATCCGTTGCTCTGATCAGGCGACATGGTCAACATGTCCTCAGTGATGTGGATGCACAGTTCCTGGTCCAGAACCATCTCATGAAGCTCCTCATAGTCTTTGGGGTCGTCCACCAGCATCTCAATCTCTGGGGGGACAAATGTTGAGTTATTACAACACAATCCACAAAAAATAACCTCAACTTTGATCTGATACTCTGCATGATTTTGGGTATCTTGTCATATTTCTGTCGCATTGTTAGTGTACGGTTGTTGTTTGTGTGTTTTTGGACAAAAGTCTAAGAAATCACTTTGAAAGTCGTCTGTGTGTCCAGTGAAACAATGAATAAATTAGGAACGACACAACATCACAACCATATTTATACTTATAAAAAAAACGCTGTCCTTGTCTATTTTTAAACCAGTGAAAAAAGATATTTCATTGCATAATTGTTCTATTATTTTTTAAGATATGAGTAGCATTTCAGTTTGGATTAAACAGTAAACCAGCATCAGCTCTCCAGTCTTACCATCGTCATCTAGGATGCGCTCCTTGCCGCTGCTCTCGATGCCGGAGGTGTGTGAGCTCCCGTGGCTGGTTGTGGACGAGCTGCAGGTTCGTAGGGGCCTGTGTGGGGCCTGACCGGGGGCCCTGAAGCTGTCCGTCTCGATGCCGGAGGTGTGCGAGCTGCCGTGGCTGGTCGTGGAGTGGCGGGACAGGCGTTTGTGATGAGACATGCTCCCTGCGCTGCTGCCGCTGGCACGGGAACGTTTGTCCAGGTGATCCATGTCCAGTTCGAGAGCGTCGCTGATGTACGACTCCCTGTACTGCTTCTTCTCTGAAATCAGCCAAACACAAACACATTTAATATTTTCAATAGACTGGATACAGTTTAGAATGTTTTTCCATGTATAAAATAAATTGAAATATTGTCTTTTGTAAATTAATTATCACCTTTAACAGACGTTGATCACACTAAGCTAACAGCCCATTAGCAGCTCCTCAAATTTGCAAGACTTTGGGGAATTTTATTTTTTTCTCAGCATATGAATGGATGAGAAGATACATAACAAAGTGCAACAATGACAATTTGTATTTTTACAAATGATCTGTGTTTTACTATTTCTTGGCTCTGAGCAGCAGCCACACAGCTCAAAGGGCTCATTTCAGGGAAGTGACTCGTCCTTGACTTTGTATTTTTCGACAAAGTAGCTGCTCGAGGAGTAACTAGAACTGATATCTCAGAGTATCTGACTGTTTTGTTATTTTTTTGTGGCACACAACCTAAGACAGGACAAATAATAAGAGAACAACAAGAACTGGTTTTGAGTACCTTCGTTTTCCTCCAACCGCCGGACCTGTTTGAGGACAGGCTGCAGGTTCATGTAGAGCCGGTGGCTGTTGCTGAGCAGCTGCAGGAGGTGGCGGGAGCGAACGGGGCAGCCGGTGTAGTAAATGAGTTTACGGGCCGAGGGAAGACCGTCAGGGAGGATTTCAAACTTCTTCCCCTGAAAGAGCGATAGGGGGAAAAAAAACCCAGAACATTATTGTTGTTTGCAGGACTTGATAATTACAGCAGGTAGTAAGACAAGATTATGAAATAGGAATGTAGATTTCAAATTATGACAAAGTGCCAGAGGGCTCAGAGGCAAACCACAGGGAGGGAACAGAGTCTGTTCTTGAAAATCACTCTGCAGCCGAACAGAAAGCAACAATCAGCTCATGTGTCTGTTCTTCATTTCTTCCTTCAGAAACTGAAACAACGCATTTTTGAGCAGTTTTGATGATTTTCCAGGAAGAGGACATGTTGGCTTGAATGCATGGAAAAAACTAAAATGGTGGGTTTGTGCTTTCTCCTGCTCCTCTTGGCAGAGGCTCGACCCAATCACAGCTGTCTTCAGTGTCAGCGGGGTTGTTTTCAATACAGACCTATAAACATTACTGCGAGGGTTTGGACTTTGAAAAGCGACGGGTGGGTTTGAAGCCCTGGAAAATGCACAGAGTGGCACATTTCCGACCACAGGACTGAGCTTCCACTTTATTCATCCAGACATTTTAAAGAAACCAGTTCAGAGCAAAGTATGTTTAAAGCCTGTCCATAGGTAAGGAAGCACATTATAGGCATTCAGCTTCAGTTCAAACAAAACTGACAGTTCAGTGACAGTGTCTTTTTCCAAAAAGGATCATTTTCTTTCAGATGTGTCCTTGAGGCTGACAGACTTCCTGTTCAAATCCCTGGACCTGCATTAAAAATCTGGGTGGGAAAATGAAAAAGAAATTCCTTTGCATCCCTCAAGTTGAGCTGAGTGTTTTGCCTCCTTGCAGTTCCTGGTGGTCAGCAGTAAAACACTGGAATCATACTGGGCGGCGGGGAAGTTTGAATGAGATAAATTGAATAAGGAGAAGCAGATTTGTTTCTTGAATCTAACTCCTTTTATTTACAGACATATTTAGTGCGCATCTCAGTGAGGCTCGCTGTAAATCTCGCTGTTATTCTCAGAAGAAGTTTCACCGCTCACACATGTCATAATTGGCCCTGTGGACGGTGCCTGACATGTTAAATACACGCCTTTTGAAATTGATTTGCCTGTTTTCCACATAAGCATCTACAAATAAAGAACAGAGAGAGTTTGAAGCGGAGCATGCGAGCAGAGTGGAGGGATGGGAGTTTCCGCTCCTCGCTCGCATAGCTGTTGGTTCCCTCAGCTCCCCCGGGCGAAGCCGCTCTGAGCCGCTCCCTTCAATATCACTACATGCTCGACTCAGATGTGAACTCGCTCCACTCAAATCACTCGCTGCTCCCTGCAGCTTAACACCGGCCGGACAAATCTGCAATCAAAACATGAGCTTGGACGACGAATTTGTCTAATTACTTTCTAGACTAACACAAGCATATTGTTTTGTATAGAAAAGAAACATCCACACGGCTCAATATAACTCAAACACATCTTTTTTAAGCTATTAACAGGCAGATTGTGTTTTATTACCATGACAATTTACTAAAGTTTTGATTCCTTCCCAACAGTTTTTAAAGCACGCTGTCATTCTACATCCTGTTCTCATCATCTATACTTCCTCCCTGTGCTTGTAATTGATTTGTGTGAAGAAAAGCTTGTGTCAGGATGATTCTTTCTCTCACATTATGTCAGAAACTGACTGAAAATTGTTGGAATTTTCTAATGTGAGGATTATTTTCAAACTGACTCTTTACAAAGATACGGTCTGTTCTTCTCTCAGTGCAACTAATTTTGCTGAGTTTAGTTGCTTAGCTGTGTTTTTCATTTTTCCAGTTGTGATTATAACCTGCCAAAACTTCTGTTATTGGTCAAGAGTTCAGAATCATCCAAAAAAATAGTTTTCTTACTGGAAATGAAGTGAACTGTGGTTTAATTTGATCTAAAATGAGACCACCTCCTTTCCTCCAGACCAAGCTCCGTCCCTGGGGTCTGCACTGTGGACTGTGGCCCTGAGGAGGTTTCACACCTGTAATTTTTGGTTGGTTTGGGGTCTTCTGAGAACCTTTCCTATCTTTCCCACCCATCCCACATCACATGAAGCCGTTCACATTTTCCCAGATCTGCACCCTGGAAAGTCCTGATTCATTGGATACTAAAAGTCCCTGCTTGAGTTTGTTTGACAGGTTAAGACAAATCAAAATCCACACACATTAAATCAGCGGCATCTCTGCTTGTGGCAGCTCCATTCGACCAAAAACACACAGGAGCAGGCTTGTGGCAACTGGCAGCTTATGAAATATGAGGACAGTCAGAAAAGTTGCCATGTCTTGCAGTGCATGGTAGGTCTATTTGAACTCTATGCTTAGGACAGCTGGACAACTTGCCTCCTTGTCCAAGAATTCCCCCCTAACAGGCCACACACGTTGAAAACTCCCAGCATCACCAAGGGGCTGGTTTTATCCAACAATCTCTCAACAACAACGGCATCAACCAGAGTTCTGGCGAGGTCAAGGCAGAGTCTCAGATCCAACACCACAGGACACCGGGGTGATGACTTCATTTCAGCTCTCAGGGCGAGTGTGTCAAACTCTCAGGAGAAGCATAAATGCATTAGAAGCACTGATTTCCACATGCCCCTCCCTCCTTTTAACCCTGATACGAAGAGAAGCTAAAGTCACCCCGGCCAATATCCTGAATAGAAAACCCCTGAAACCATTGCAACATCTGGTGTTTATTGGCCCACGCGTCTCTCCACCCTGCTGCATACTCTGGCTCGTTCGGCCGAAGCTGCAGCCGTGGTGGCAGCGGTGCTGGATGACGTGACTTGTGGGTGGGGTGGAGGAGAAAGCCTGTTATTCAGGAGAAGGGTGGGACGGGGGCATGAGAGGCCCTTCACGTCCACAGAGGAACCACAGCCACGCCAGTTTACTCTCACGACGCTTCAGACAGCAGAGGAAACCACCGCAAAAACAGGAATGAGGAAAACAGAGTGGCTTCACGGTGAACTCTGCAGCAGATGTGACGCTTGTTTGCATCAAAATAAGGCCAAAGAAAAACTCAGCAATATGGATCAAACCTTCTGGGACAACAAAGCAAGAGTTTCGGGGCCTTAAAGTCATAAAACCTGCTCATGAAGTCGGTTCAATTGCACAGAAATAAAGAAGGAGCCAAAATAAGAGTCAAAGGGTGCAGCAGCGGTGATAAGCAATAAAGGTCTCTTTGGACTGTGATTAACAGCCGACTGGCAGAAACCATGAATCCGTCGCAGGGAAACAGATATATAGCGAGCTTCTCAGCCCTCCTGCGATAACAGAAACCCTGTTGAAGCAAATTAACCTGCTGCTGCGCTCAGCTTAACGACGGGCTGACTCAGAGCTCAGATGAGAAGAGTTAACAGGATTTCCTTTAAAGGACACAATAACACCACTAATAAATGATAAAATGAATAAATAATAGAGGCATGTATATTATATGAGAGAACATACTGCCGTTGATGACATTAAAATGTGCTTGTAGTTAGCGTCTGTGTGGGGGTAAATGTGCAAGGAAAGTCTTTCTAAATCCCTGACGTGCTCCTAAAGACCTGCAGGGTTAAGATGAAGCAACAGTGAGGAGAAAAAGAGCCCTGCGTAACAAACTTCCCCGACCCTGGGCTTGGCTCTTTAAAAACATCGCTATAAGACGAGGGATTCCTGGGTTCGGTCATCGCTGGAATGAGTTTGAAGGGAGTACAAAAAAACAACACGGTGAGGTTGAAATTATGTTTCTCTGGGCTATGTGTCAAAAAAAAAAAAGGTGTGATGATGCGTCTGACTCACCACAAATACCAGTTTTCCCACGTTGGTCCAGGGGAAGTCGTATAGCAGCTGCCTTACAGACCCGACATTCTGCAACGGAGACAAATGGTCAGTAATTGTATTTTTTTTTTCTTTAGGAACTCAAAGCAACAGACAAATATCATCTGACAAAATAACAGATGTTTTAAGTTCACTTCAGAAATTAGGAATGCATAAATTAGTAAAGTACAAACAGAAAATCTTATAATTGTAAATTCATATAATACCTGAAATATCTGAATACCACGTAAAGTCAGTCCCAAAGTCAGAGATGCCTCTACTTCCTTCTTGTCCTGTTGAAAGAGATGAGAACAAATACAAATCAGGCAAAAATGAAATGTGTTATTAATTTATCAAATGTTCCTTTATCCAAATACAACACTAGCAAAGCAGCAGAACTGCATGCCTGTCTGTGCATGTAAAGGTTCATCCTCTGAGGCTGAAAGTGTGTGTCCTCTCTCACCTTGTAGAGTCTGTAGTAGTGGACAGTGACGTCATCGAGCTGGGCGCACTCCTTAATGTACTTGAGATGTGCCTCTGAAGCCGTAAGGGCAAACTGGTCTTTGTGCATGTTCGGGATGTGTCTCAGGATGTACTCACGGCCGCGCTTGGCTATCACCTGAGCAGGAGGAGAGAGAGGGGAAGATGTCAGGCTTGGCTCGCCTCAAGTTGTACAGACTCATGACAACAGATTGGTTGCACAGGATGCCAATGAGGGTAATGAATCTCTCTGCCATGGGGCAAACAGAAGGCAACTGGAGACCGTGGCACAAACCAGAAACACGCTCGCTTCCCATGTGGCTCCTGGAGGGTTTGTAAGCTTTCACGGTATCTAAGTTTGTGGGAGATTCAGTGCAGGGTAACGCTCATCATCAAACAATTTCCTGTCACTGCTGGTTTCAAGTGGCGATAAGCAGGCAGGAGGCTAATTACAGGAAGTGAAGGGCAATCAGACGGGTGTGGCCGTCAGGGAGGTGCAGGACGGTGGAGGTAGGGGGGGAGGCTGCCAGTGTGGCCAGAATAGCCATGTCAGCTGGTGCATTTCTGGAGTCTTAAAAAGAACAACAGTGCGTGTGCCACTTCCAGGGACAAAAATAAACTTGGTGTCCCAGTTCTCATTATCCCTCATGCTCAGATGTGGAGCTGTCGCTAAGTGTTTGGTCCGGGTGATTAATGGAAGGTGAATACAGACCCACAAACTGCGTACACGGTGCAGGTCAGGACACTGTACACACCCTCACGGCCTAAAACACACCTTTACTGCACGTTTCAGCCTCTCAGTCAAGGATACAGCAATTTATTTTGGACCTTTTTTCAGCAGAGACCTGTTTAAGTCACTGATGTTTTTTAGGCCATTCACTGTGACTCACTGGAATATCAGACAGACTTACCGCAGAAGGATTTACCAGTCTAATACAGTAATGTGTTAACTGCATTAGTCACATTTAACATTATTTTTAAGCCTCGAGTATTCCACCTTGCACAAGAGGGAAATTATAAAATGGAATAACAGTGATCAGGTGGTGTCCTGGTAGCTCAGCAGTTAAATGCATAACACATAACTGCAATCAGGGGCTTGAGAGGAGCAGAGCGGCTCTAATCATTAGAACAAAGGCCAGACATGGAACTACGGGCTGCACACAAACTTCATATCCTTTGGATTTTCCCAGAAAATCCACCCTGAATCCTTAACATAGAGATTAGCCCCACAGAGAAAATATGTCAAGTTTCGTTGGGACATTCAGTGATCAGGTGCAGAACGGGGAAGTGGCTGTCTTAAAGCCTTGAGTTCGGTATTATGGTCTTGGTTTATTTGAGGCCAGAAGTTGCAACATTTGGATGAGAGGGTGGAGCTGGGAAGCATATGCATTGCTATCACTGACCAGGCTATTAACATGTTTCTGCAGGCACGTTAGGTATTTTAATATGAGGCTCTATGAGGACTGACTCTCTTCTGGGCCTGCCTTGAGCAACCATTCATAGAGCTTCATACTTCCTACGATAACTTTCTGTTATTGTAGGAAAGTAAAGGAAAGTGAAGGATGATGGCCAGGCATTTTAAATAATCTCTTCTTCTCTGATAAATTTTGACATACAAGGCACACCTGATCCCTGTTGGACATACTCACCCAGGGGGGGAAGTAGGCTTCAGGTTCAAAGTACTTCCCAAAGTGCTTGTTGCGTTTGAAGTTGCCGAGGTCGGCCTGCAGGGCGAAAGCCGCCAGGAGGAAGTAGGCCTCCTCACGTTGGATGCACTGTGAGAGCAGCACCTGTTTCCTCAAGTGCCAGTAGTAGTAGTACCTGGCTACCCGGTCACTGCAGGGCAGACAGGAAACACAAACATTACCAATTTTGTGGTTTGCTGGTGTTTAACCGAGTGATGTCAAGGAGGGCAGTTTGTACAGGTATTAAAACTACTTGAATACTTCACACTTTAGGGGCTTCACTTACCTTATCAATCTCCCATTCTCAACGTAATACTGAGCCCTAAAGTGAATGATCATTGGAGGCCCAAACTGGTCGATGCCCTGGAAAAGAAACACGTGTAAATGCTTGTTTATTTTCTAAAAACATGCTGGCAAACATTTATATCAGATGACACCAGTAAAAGCAAATATTTACAGGTTTAAAAGTAGGGCAAAACTGCTTTTTAACACCAAACTCCACAGTGCAGCTAGGGAACTCTGTATGACTAAAACTCGAAAAGAGCAGTGAAAATACACTTAAACTTTATTTCTTTGGTGTTATGAAATGTGAAACAAGCACAACCAGCACACTAATGTTTTTAAAGTGGGATTATCTGGCATCAGTTTATCCAAAAATACTAAATTTAAAAGGTGAATGAAGTGTTTCATGTTGGTGGTTTTAGTTTCTTTGGTTTTTATCTGTGCATTAAGTATTGAGCTGGAGCCCTTTAGCAGGCTGGAAGTAGACTGAAACCGGGAGACTGGCCATCTCACAAACAGCTTAAAAACTCTTTAAAGTTAAAATTTACCTTTCAACACCTTTACAGCTAAACGGGTAACATACCATTTTTATAACCAATACACAGATAAAAATGTAGAAACAGCAATTTGTAGTTTAAGGTGGAGTCACAGATTGTAACTGTTTGTTGGTGATTTCCTGGTGTGTTGTACTGAGCTATTGTGCAGGTACTAAAACAACCAATGGTATTTGAAATCCTTCGTTAGTCTGTTGCATCGCTTGTTAATAAGCATCTACTTCAAAAATGTCAATTTGTTTCTTTAACAAACAAGAAATGTGGTCAGTCCCAGTTCTATTAAGATCTATAAAGTCCAGTTTCACTAACCCTTTCACAAACTGAGTTTTGCCTAGCATAGCTATAAGTTGAGTTTTAATGTCCTCTGCTCACTGTTAGAGTTTTGATTTAAAGTTGCAATAATCCAGCACATATATTCTTACCTTGCTGGCTTCTCTCTTCCATTCTTTGGGACAGTATTTGGAAAGCTTCTGATCCAGCTCCATATAGATATGTTCATTATCTGTCAGTGGAGAGGAACAGATTTAGCTCAGACATTCGTTCCCTGCATCAGCAGTGAGTGTGTGTGTGCATGTGGATGTATAGGTGCCTCCATGTTTGTGTATGCACTGTGAAATCCCTCCTGAATGCTCCCTGTTCAAAGATGCCTCAGAGGCATCACATCTGACAGCCTCTGCTCTTCCCTTTGTACTCTGAGCCTCTGGTGTTCCTCCTCATTTTTTCACCTCAGCCTGTCATGACTTAATCTGCTCCTGAAGTGACGCCTTTCATGAGCAGCGAGCCTCGTGATCTGTCAACTCGTAACCCAGAGACGCGCAATACTGCAGCAATGAAGTCCTGTCCAGGCACTGTTGCTTTCTTTACACTGAACTCAACGGGATGTTTAACTTGACGGTGTTAGTGTCTAGTGTTTTATACACAATACTAATGTATGGCAGCGGTTTTAAAACGATTTCAAGACATAACCTGGTAATTATCATTTTATCACTCTATTTGTGGTTACACATTACAAGAAAAGTAAGTACGCCAGGGATGATACATGAGAGGGACAATGCCCAAAAAAGTGTCCGTTGTCAGGAAGTACAGAACAGCCATGTCATGTACCCAAATCAATATCAGATTTCCATGAACAAATGACAGGCCATGTGTACTGTTAGCGGGAATCTGAAATAGTGATTTGAATGGCAAATGAAAAGTGAGACGATTGCTTACATGATACACAGCATTAGTCAAAAAGACAACAAATACTTACATCTGAGAGGATGGAACCAGTGAAATATTATCAACTTTGCTTTTTTTTTTTTAAAAATGCTTTAATGATATAATTGTTTTCAGAATCTCTAATTTTCTGTTGACGGACTAATTGGCCATCTTTCAAGCTCATTTAAAGCCATTATGAACAGGCAGGAAACTAGCAGCTCCTGGCAGATTCACCACATTCAGACACTTGGAGCTTGACATTCAAACAACTGTGCATTAACAAACTTAAAAATACTTTTTTGCACTTAAAAGTTCAGGATATACGCATGATTTTCCATCTTAAGTAAATCCCCCAAACAGTGAGAGAACAGGCATACTTCAACCATGTCTGGTTTTTGCATCTAAGCTGCGGTCGATCTGGTCAGTGTGACAGCGGATGACACACAGAGAGTGGGTGGCCTCTGTTTGCCTTGGGGATTTCATGCTGTTCAGACAAGCACTTCAGGAATGTCCCACGATCAGACCCATTGGCTCCTGCTCAACTGACCTGCTGGGTCGTCATTGGCTCATCTGGAGGCCAGCTGTCTAAAAACACTGCTTTTGCAATTTACTCTCCCTTTGCAGTTGCCTACAACTGTCACCCGCTGTCTGCCACATCGTAGCACAGACTCGGTGACTCAGTCCGGACGTACAACCCTCACTGTGCCATCGCTGTAAAAGCAACTTGAGCCTCTCTGCACAATGGGAGCCGGTCAGGACGAGGAGGCCGTGGCTCCTTAGAGACCGCCATGACATATAGGTGAGAGATGCTGCAATTAGGGCAGATTCCTGCTTTTCAGCCAAGTTATTGGTCTGAGGGAAGTGAGTGCCTGGTTACACTGTTTTTATGATGCTCTGGTACCCTCTGTGACTGCATTCACTCGACTGTTTGCATGGTGCAACCAAATAACCATTAAACACATGACACGTGACCATGTAATGTAAATATTTCAAAATAAAAATGAGGCCTTGTCCATGAAACTGAATATTCAGTCTCCTTTAGTTTTAAGAATGGCCGTGGGAAGGAGAGTTAAAGACATAAAGGCTGTTCTGTTCAGCTGATGGATAAACAAGCAACGAGACAGATAAACTGTGAAGGGCAAACCACAAAACAACAACTGCACACGGAGGAAAGGAACGGTTTAGTTTCTCCCTAGATAAATCCTGAAATGAAAAATTCTTACTCTGAATAACACTGAGTCCAAACAGGTGACAATCTTTCAACCTCAGAAGGTCACACACCTGGACCAAAAGCTCCTGGCACAGGGTTTTCACCTAAGGAGAAGAGAAGAAGAAAAGGGCTTTGTTTATGGCTTTCTTAGATCACATCTTTAGCTATTATTTAAATATCGCAAACATGAATAATCACATATGAGATCCACCTTGAGATGAAGATTAGTTAGTTCTACTGTTCTTCTTTTACAGGCTTAAAGCAGAATTGCTAGAATAAAAAAACAAACACTGTTTACATTTGTACTCACATTGACTATGACATTGAGAGTGTCATCATTGGGCAAAAAAACACAGACACAGCGACGGTCCTGCATGGTTTTGTTGTTGTGGAAGTTCAGTTTGTTCATCTTCGTGTGGGTGGAACAGGACAGGCCCCTACGCCTGCTACCGTGGGGCTTCGGGCCCTCTGACGACCCGCCTCCACCACCGCAGACACCGACACGACCACCAGTCGCTGTTTTGCTGTTTCAGCTGCAACCCAGTACAGACACACCAGCACCTACGGGCTCAGCAGGCCAAGCAGCACTCACAAGGCAGAGCATGAGGACCAAGCTGCAGTCAGCAACTATAAAGACACATCAGAGAAGACAAAGGGTTTGTTGTTAGTGCAGCAACTTCTTATATTCATTTATATGAACTATGTAGATATGTTCTGCGGTTCACAACATGGCCGCTGCCTGACATAAAAACAATCAACCCGTTTAAATGTATGAACTGGTTCTTAAAAATAGCAAATCTGCAGAATGAAATGTCCCCCTTAAAAGAGTCTCACAAGATAGAAGAAATAACAGACAGACAAAACGGGGGGGGGCAGCATTTCTGTTTGTGTCCATGCGTTGACATCATTTCAGGGGAATGTCAATGACTTCCTAGGAACATGTGAACATCTGTCTGGAGAGTAACTGATGAAATATAATGACTGTATGAGAAACTCTGAGTGAGTCATACCCAAAACTGGATGATTTCTAACAATTTCTCATTTTAAACACAACAAAACCAGTTCTGAACTGTTATTTTACTGCATTTTAACAGACTTTAAATACAACAATGCAGCAGAAAGCACATAATACTCTGCTTAACTTGCACAGCCTCTAAGGAGCTTGGCATGGGGTTTGGGTGTTGACTAGGTGTCTGACTTTGTTGACTCTCTAAGCCAAACAGTTCCACATTTTCTACTTCTATTATACAATGGCAATGTGTCCCTTTTTTCTCTACTAACTATATACCTCTTCAACACACACACGGACTAACACACACTCACGCACTGCAGGGTAAAAACACACACAAGTAGCTCACAGCAGGAACTGTGCCCAAGGACGTGTGAGACCTTCAGAGGGTGTGAAAAGTCTCAAGCAGGACAAAAGAATGTTAAAGAACAATCAGTGGAGATTATCACTTCTTCCTGTTGAAAGTCCCTCACCTTGAAGCCATGTTGTCATTAAAAACAGACAGGGGAGATACTGGATAGGATCCCATTACAAAGTGAAAAACCATTAACATTTGAATGCAGACAGAGAATTAATGGATTATTCACAACACAGGAAGGTCAATTTTTGTAAGACATCAAACTGATATAAAACTAAAAGTAATCATTTAAGTGGTCAGCATGATAAAAATAATGCAAATAATAATACAAGTTTCTGCAATTCAACATATATTTTGAAAGACTTTGATTTGGTGACTTAAAACTTTACTCAATCAGTCATTGTAGCTTGGTAAAGTATTATACTTGGGTAAATACTTTGTTTCTATTAATCATGTTTTGTTTTGTTTTGTTTTATTTGGGTAGGGGTTTTATCCTGACAAAGAGTTCAATCTTGCCTGCCTCACCCAAAAAAATAAATGGGCATAAATTCAAGAAAAAGACTATATTTTCAATTAAAATCAATTTAGGGAACACATTTACTATAGGCCACCTTTATTTAAGGCCACATTTTCGAGTACAATGCACAGGAAGCAGCATGAGCACGTGTCTGCTCCATTGACAAAAAAGCTTCCACTGAGCAGTAGTAACCTATTTTCCTAACGGCTCTGCCTCCTTGAAAGATCCATTATAACAACAAGCCTAAGTACATATAACATGTAACCACACCTAGACACGGTGATACAACTGGAGAGAAAGAGAGAAAGTGAGAAGGTGAGCAGCGATAGTCAAGCGTTGGATTTCATGCCTACCTTCAGCTTTGTTTACAAGACTCCAGAAGAAATCCCTAACTTTATCCAAGTTCATTTCCCTGGTCTTCTCTGCCTCAACTACAGTGACCATCTACAACAAGTCACTACAAGCTAACGAACCAAAAGGCTAATAAACTGGATTGAGGGCTGGCTATTCACTTGGCTGATACAAGCAAACTACCTACACCTAATCTTCTCAAATGCAATCAAGGGAATTTAACTGCTTGCATGTAATTTCACATGTTCAAAACAGAGACTGATGCTCTACTAACCACTTTAGCAACACACCATTAATCTGTGTTCTACATCTGCTCTGGCAATGATGCTCAATAAAGAGCCGTATGGGTGTGTATCTGCTGTTGTAAACTGCAGCTTTTGGAAAAACTGTACCATGCCATCAGGAAAGGGTATGTGTAACTCTGGGATGTGTGGTTGATGACAACATTAGGAGTATACTTTTGATTCAATCATGACTACATAGTATAAAAAGTAGCTCTAAATAAACTACAAAATAAAATAAAGCCTTAACAGCTATAAAAAATCTGGTAAGGTATTTCCCTGCTAGCTTAAATAGACATAGTGTATCTACTTGGACCTGTGCCGCAAACTCAGATAGGGCTTATGTTTTAAAATACCCACTTCATCCGCCTGCGGTCAACATTTAACACTGACAGAGCACTGTGGGCAGAGAAGCAATAAATACACATACTGTTGACATACAGCATCAGTTCTCATTAGACCTGCTCATTGGATGTGCAGAGTGGTGAACAACCTGAGCTGCTGACAAAACAAATCACTGCTGCACTGCATACACACATACAGACGTGTACACATATGTATAGTACACAAAGACAAAAATAGACGATGGATACACAAATATCCCTTACACACACACACACAATGGAGTTTGTGTCTGTACTCTTGCCACAACCATATGTTAGGTGTTCCTACAGAACAGCTGAGCTGTGGGATGGCAGTGGGGTTAATTAGAAACGGGATTCATCTAACTGGATCACTTCCCTCCATCACTTGCTCCCCCTCAGGGATTCAAGAGTAATGCCAGTAGGCTGGGACGGATATAGTTTTTGTTTTTAAAAAAAAGGTTTTGAATTGTTTTTTGATTTCAGCCTTTGTGCAAGACAGTCAGCTTCTTTGGAAACCTTTTTCAGATATTACTAGAAACGGATCAAGTGGATATTTTAACAAGCAAAAAGCATCTTACTTATTTATACAGCTTTGTTCAAACAAAGAAAAACTTTTTTATTTTTTGCTGGAAATATTCAGCAGATACTACTGTCTCTGGTTATAAGAAAATGCCACTCATCTTAAAAGACAGAGTGGTTTTAAAAAGATTTTAAAAAGCATCTTAAAAAATATTTATCCATGGTGTCTTTTTTCCATGGGTTAAAAATCTGTGTACACTGTGGAACATTTCACACATCCAGCTTAATCTCCTTGTAGAAAAGTTGATGGCCCTTAAAGTGGTCTCTGTTGAAGTCATATCATCTTGCACCTTCATCCAGAAATATGATTCCTGACTTCCACAGACACAAACAAGGTAAGACCCACGTATTACATAGCTGAATGCTAATGGTGAAAGCGGACGCCTATGTTTGTCTCTTGAAGAGACGGTGGTTACTCAGACATAACAGAATATAGTCATTATTGATGGTTTTAAAGATCTATTGTGTCATGTCTGGTCTACACATGAGACATCACCACAGAGAGAAGTCCACTGTGAAATGAAAGGGTGGTTTCCCTTACAGACTCTGTTCCGGGAGCACTGTGTAACTGTGAGGGTAGAGAGTGCTGGATAATGAAATTACTGCTGCTTTCCAACCCCCTTTCACTGCTGTGCAAAGTGTGATGCAACACTGAAGTCCATCTAAAGCAGCACATGCGGAAAGAGCAGCCAGCTGAGCTTCGTCCTGCACTTTCAGTCTCAAACAAGGATTCTGTCAACGTGGCAAACCTCAGAGTCTGGCTAACACCAAATACCACACTGGGATACAGAGAAAGGGCCTCTGTCACAACTACACCTCTCTCTTTCTCATTCTTTCCCTTCTCCATTGACATCAGAGGGGCAAAGAGTCTCTATGTCTGAATGTTGGATGGTGGAGCCAGAAAAAAAAAAACTTCCTCTGCTTGGAGAAGAAGGAACAGGACAACTGAAGCAGACTGTCACCATGCTGATTTAAGAATAGCTTCAGGTACAGTTTGTGTCAAAGTTAAAAGAGAAAAAGAGAGCACAGGGTGGATATATACAGCAGAGAGAGAGAGGGAGAGCGGGAGGGAGGGAGATGGAGTGAGGCAGCGTTCAAAGCTTAGGCATGAAAAAAGAAAAAACTGCTGCAGTCAGGAGAATTCCTCACTGACATCTGCTTCTCATTCCAACAATGGCGGCCTTTGATTCCTGATGCGCACAATGAGACAATCTGAATATGTCACGAAGAAACTATTTGATATTTTCTGGATAGATCAGTTAATTCATCGATTAAGAAAGTAATCAGCAGATTAATTGATAATTAAAATAATCCCTGAGATAGCCAAGATGAGTTGTTATATAAGAGATGACCTAAAGACCAGCAAAACTAAATTATATTCAGATCTTTAAAAGAACACTACAAACAGGAAAGTTTGACTCAGGATACTTAATGCCAATGAATGTCAACTAAAATGTTCCCCAAATATCATGTGAGGACTTCTCTATCTACAGGAATAAATTGATATTTAAAAAAATAAATATTGGAAGTAAACTTGTAAAAGCTAGAAATGTCCTCACAGTGGCTGGGGGTATGTGACACATAGATGAAGCAAATTCTAGTTTTGTGTAAAAAATCAAAGTGGAGAAGGCCTGTTTCACAGGCAACAAACAAGCTGCCCTTGCTGGAGTGCCCACAGAACTCCCTTTGAAAGGGCACAATGTTAATAAATGGTGCCAATGACTGGTTAAAAGAGGGATCCGGTCATTTTTATCCTCGAGGCCCAGCAAAGAGACGTGTTTATTCAGCTGATGAGAAATGTTGCTGAGCTTAAGAGTAGCTCTAAATCACATTGGTCACAAGATAGCATTAGCCTTCACAGTGAGACTTCCCTCCTCTTCTGTTTAAACTAGTGGTGCACTAAAAGATGGAGCAGAGTGTCAAAAAATAAACAGGAAAAAGCACGCTAGTGGGCGACATGCTTGACCACCCAAACCACTAATTCTGGATCGTCTAAACATCTATTTTAAATTCTGGTTGGCTTGTCATGATGTCGGGAAGTGGCAGTCATTATGTGCCGGAAACACGCTCTTATGTGTATTATACTTGGCAAGCATATTGTGACTCTGATAATGTCGACTTAAAATTATGCTGTCTTATATTTGACTTCCTCTGTTGTCAACAGAATATGGTGTGGTGTAAACAAATAACTGACACTTGCTGATATTATTAGAGCCTAAAGGGATGTTTAGCTGCTCCCTCAAAAATACCTGGATGCTCTGTGTGTTTGTTTTTAGCCTTTAATCCTAATCTCAGAGGCAGGAGGGAAACACACAGCACAATCCAAGACCTTGATTCTCATGATCCCTTGCCCATTAGATCATCTAGCAGATATTTGTGTATCTATTTCCATGGAGTGAGCAGGCAGGACAAACAATCTGTTTCTGGGTTAGAGTCAAACAAAGTCTGATAACCTAAATCAGATTTTAACAACATATCTCAACTTGATGAAATGTACTACCATCCCACTAAGTACTATTTTCTCTCATGCCATGTTTACTCATCCAAATATAAATCTGGGAAGAAAATGACTGGATGTCCTTCTTTATAAAATGCCACAATCATTAACTGCTGAAGGTCAGGCATGTTCACAGCATGGTATAGTAATGCTGTTATGTAATTCACAAAGAAAAGTCAAGGAATTGGATGTTGGTTGGCCTCAGGCTAAACCATTGCTCCCATAGTGAACGCAGCTGCAATATTTATGGTATGTACAATCTGAATTCACAAGAGAGAAATTTTCAAGGACTTTTCTCGTCACTTAGATTTAACACTGAATCATAAGTACTCTGAGTTAAGAAACTAGATCATATTCTTGCCTAATGAATCATTCTAGTTCTTGATTAAAATGTAATTATGAAAGTGACAGAGACAGCCTTGCTCAATGGCTGCCTTCAGTTAGAACTTTCAAAATGTCAACACACCATTCTCAACAATCCTAGATGCTATTTGTTCACTTACAATTTAAGACTTGTGGCACCAGCTATGCTGGATTTATGGGCAGATAAAAGTCAAAATTAAGGGTGGGAATGTTTGGCAATACTTGTCTGTGTTGTTACTAATGTTATGTCCCTGCTGCGGTACAAATTCCTGAGAAATCAACTGTTAACCACAACACCACAAAGCTACAGGTCTTTTGAAATGAAACATATATTTTAATCAACTTTCCTCAACCCTGGAAATAATCCTATTTTTTATCATGTAAGGAATGATCAGGAGAAATATGAAGGGTTTTTCCTCATCTATAACAAAAAAGGGGACAGAAAGCTCAAGCAGAGAAGTGCAAAGCGTAATGATTTCCTAGTGAAGACCAACCCCAGCTCGGTTACCTTTGCGGATAATAATTTCGACATTCATAACATCTGGCTTCCATGTGGCTTCAAGCAAGGAGTGAGAGCACACACACCACACACACACACACACCACACACATACACAAATCCTAAACTGCCGGCACTGACAGACATGTTAGAACAGAGTCAGCAGTCGCTCCCTTGCCTCCCTGCCCAGCATTCAGGCTTGAACTGTGCATGAGTAACCCCACTAAACTAGCAATCGCAGTGCAACATACCCTGCAGACGTCAACCTGACCATTACGTATGCTTGAAATAGCGCAAGCAGGCTTAAAGGAGAGGGTTAAAAAATGAGCTGCAATTATAACAAACCCAAACCAAACCCTGCTGTTTTGTTTCAGGCAAATATCTTGTGTTTTGATAGACTAAAAAAGGGTTGTTGGAGGTGATCTGATCTGTTTCCTGTGTGCAGCTTTTGTAGCAGGGTTGTCTATTGTTTGCCCTGTCACACCTGAGTAGAGTGACAAGGCAGAAACATATCTTTTTCTAGGATAAACACTGAGATTGTGAAATTGTGCAAAAAGTTAACTGACTCATTTCAATAAATAAAGATATGAATAAAATAAGTATTTTAAACTTTTGCAGTATGTAAATAAAGCTGCATAAAGTCACTGATCCCAGTCACTTGTTATCATTCCAGCATTTCCTGTAGCTATGAAGCACTCAAAGGCCTGGACATTATCTCCATGGAAAGACACCCTGCACTGAAAAACAAACAAGATTTACAAATAACATTACAAATGTGATACTGCAATATTAATTCACTATAAGGCACTATCCTAAGCCCTGGTATCTAGCATCAGTGCTGACGCAGAACTGAATCTGGATCTCAGTAGCCCCTTTTACACTGCCATGTTGCACTGGTATTTCACATGGCCGTTCTGTACAAAACATTCAAACGTCCAACCATGATCTTTTAGTTCATTAAATAAAAATAAGTGTGTTCAGGTATGAAAACAAAAAAAGCTTTACACTATAGATTTGCAAGGTTATCAGATCTAAGTGTGATAAGAGCAGATAAACAGAATCACTTGTTGGTACTACAATGATACTGCATTATGTCATCGTTGTTTAGTGTAAAGAAGGTTAGTCAGTGCAATTATGGGCCTTCTTTATGGCTGTTTTGTGGGATCTGTGTAAAAAGAGCTAACAACACATCTTAGCAGTAACACACAAATCTAACAGAAATCAGCAAATATCCTACAGTTAACACTCAGAGCTTTCATCAGAAGCGTGTGAGATAAGCTGATAAAATCCTCAGGGGGTGCAGGCAGGTTAAATCTCTTTGGTCCACTTCCTTCAAAGGACTGAGGCATTACTAAGAAGTCCAGGCAAGCAGAGGAAAAAAAAAACACAATTCATGGAAAAAGGAGAAAGGGAGACAAATGCAGGAAGAACTGACCTTTTTTTCTTCTATCCCCTTTGGTGCACTTTAGGCATGATCCCTTTTACACTGCTGTTAAAAGCATGAATATTGCACTATTACTCTGCCTCTCTGATCTGTATAAAAGGTACAAAGACTGAGTTGCGGGGGACATTGTTGTTCCACCTTTAAGCTGTCAGTGGTGGTAGTAACAGTGCCGGCAGTTGTTGGCAGGGCAAACCATCTCTTGCCGGGGTATGAGAATTTGATGTGCGTTACCCACCACCGGGGGATTTAATGAAGCAGTTAATGGCAGTAGGCAGCTAACTCAAAAAGGGAGGATAACATTCAAAATTTCTGCAAACTAGGCAGACGACATAATCCAAGAGCTCCACTGTTACTTTTTGTGCAGAGGACGAGATCAGCCGCCATATAATATGGACGTAAATAATTGTTGTTCGCCTGTTATGCTGACATTCTTGAGGCATCACAACAGACATGAACAGGAATATTTTGGCACTGATGTCTTGTTGTTTTTTCACATAATATCAGGGTTTATGCAATCTTCTGTAGAGAACTTCAGAACTTATAAGACCAAAATACCATTCTAAAGGAAGAATATGAAATATGACCCCTCACTAGAAAGGAGTCTTATTTAAATTCCAACTTTTTCTTAGATACAAGGTCCACATTACAAAGCTCTAGCATGAACTGGAGAGTGTAAAATGACCTCAGTTTTTAGCCCAGGGCACCTCAACACACACCAAGAAGGACATTTGATTGCATAAACAGCCATATAATGTAGACACAGTTGAGATAACATGTGCAACTGGACAATTTGAGATTAAATTTCACCTTTTTTCTGTCAATAACAGTAAGCTTATCCTTTCTCATGGACCTGCCCCACTCTCACTGCTCAGTTACATTGTCCAAACACTCAAAATACAGTTTCTCTTACACCTCATCCTCTGTAACAAAGCCAAAGGCAGACTGAGAGATAAGTTCATGAGAGTGCATTTTATCAAAAAGCTTCTACAACAGTAGGAAAATCCCCTCCTAGCGTGTTATTAGGCTTCCTTGGGAGAATTTGCATTGCGAGGAGACGATTATGTAAAATGCATGAAACAGGTTATCTCCAGTAACCTATGTATAGCACCACAGACGCTCTCTTCTTCAGCTCTGGCACTGTGTCTAATAGTTTTTGTATACACGGCAGAGTTGTAGCATCAGAGAAAGCCAGCCCAGAGGCTAAGGATTCAGTTGAGCTTTTGATGCTTAGTTTAATACACTGAGGAAATAACTGATAAATTCAGAAAAACAACAGATGCAGGATACTATGAGGCCCGTACACAAAAAGACATTTCATTGGCAAGGATTGGTGTCATGACAGCACATAAAGGTTAAAAGCTCCAGAATGAAACAGCAAAAACATATCTGTTGCTCATATAAAGTTGTGATAGTGGGGATTGCCTTATGCAATCATGGGCCATCCCATCACACACGCCAACACAGATTCATCTGAATGAGTCACTGACACACACATACCATCTTTGTTAACACGTTTCCTTTATGTTTCCGACTCATGCAGTGCTCTTCCTGTCGAGACAGCACCTGCAACATTGCTCTCTTCCATTCATTTCCCTCTGTTCCACCACAGAGCCCAGACGGTGTCACAATCACAAAAACATGAGTTGTTTTTCTTCCGATTCCCCTCACAGCTGAAGCAGGGACCTGGATGGCATGTCATATACTGTGCGCTGAGGAGCAGGCCACACAAGGTCGCTGATTATACTACCATGTGTGCTGGATGGATATCAAATGTTAATAATCCTGACAGGGTATCCCCTGCTTGACAGTGCTGGTGTCTGCAGAGCAAGCTGGTGGTTGAATTTCAACTGTGAAATTTAAGAGATGCAAAAACGTTTATTACATTACAATAACGACCTCAATATGACCTAGCAATATGGCAAGCGTGTGACAGGGTAGTTTAAACAACCAACCACAGGTCATAGATCTATTTGGCAAAGCATCCCTTTTTTTCTGAAGTGCCCTTGAGCAAGAAAATAAGTTCCCTGTATCTTCATGGAGCACTCAACACCTGACTCTGACATGTCAATAAACATAGTCCTTTACCCTGAAAGTAAAATCATGATGAAAATGCACTGCATGTATTGGCCAACCTCTACAAAAAAAATGGTGGACCCAAACAATGTCCACAGCCTTCAATCTGATAAAACTTAACAGGAAAACGTGAGGATTCTCAATCCCTTTTCCCGCAAATGACCTCTGGTGTAATATTAAACGGAGGGGAAATTGTTTGCATTCCTGAGTACTAGAAAACAACTTTGTCACTGGTTAAGAGGAAAAGAAAAATGTGATTCAGAGCTCCAAACAGGACTGATTAGCATGTGTTCAAAAGAGTTTGAGCCATTTAAGAAAACGAAATTATTGTGCAGTACTTTACAAAGTTAAGTCAGATGTTTATGGTATTACTTGCATGGTTACTGAACAACAATGACAAAAGAGGAATCTGTGCTATGTTTTCCAATTAATTTGTTACTTTACTTCCAGTATTTAACGGACAAAGACACCAACTTCACACGACATCTTGACTTTTCTATGAGGACACCAGGTTGGTTTTCGGGAGAGGTTGGTACGTGAAGTCAACGTGATGGAGTTAGTACATAACACGATGAAAAAGAGAAAAAAAAAGGTGAGGAAAGAGCTAATGTTATAATTCGGCTGATCGACTTAACCATTAAACGAATCTGCATCATATTAAGTTAAGACAAAATGCCTCAACTACTAAGAAAAAAACTCGGCTACTCATATTTCGTGGCAACCTTCCATGTAAAATATCCTGGCAGCATCAGCACTGGATAAGCAACAACCAACACAACTAAGCTGAGCCGACAGAGCTTTAAATACTTCCAAATACTCATATGAACTCACACAAATGTACACAAATGTGAAATTACACAGACATGTTTCGTTTGTAAAACATTTAAATGGATTCAAGCAGCTGGAACGACGTCGCAGTAACTGCTAGCTTAAGTCCCAACGTTAACCGTTAAGAGTTCCAGCACGAAGGAATAAAAAAACGGATAAAGGTACTTCACAGGCATCCAGCTAGTACAGCAAAACTCACCTTTTCATGAGAAAACAAGTATTCCTTTTTAAAAGTGTTAATCCGAACAGGTAAATTTGCGGTTTTTTTAAGAAAAAACAGACGGAAAGAAATCCACAGTTTGAGAAAGACTTCAATAACTTTGTGAGAAGAGTCGCCGTTCTGCCGCCTTCGACGAGAGCCACATTCTGTCCCCGCTGGAGCTGTAACAAGTAGATAGGAATACATGTGCGGTGGCTGGGAGCGTAAAGGGGGTGAACCGGGATGAGTATGAAGATTTTGCAGTCGTCTTAATCAATAACTCAAACACAGAGAATCATATGACAAATATGTAATTCAGTTAATTTAATATGTACTCGGTAATGTTCTGTACATTGTTAATTTTAATTCAATCTCGAGAATTGCCGTGGTGCTTGCAGCGTACCCCCCCAATGGAAGCAGAGGATGGTATCGCCCACGGCTGCCTCTCATTCCACAGAGCTGGACCGGAGCTCTGCCGCATTAATTTTGGAAGTCGGGAGGGAGAAATAGTAACGGCGTCGCCCGTATGTAATAAAAGCGTGCTCAGAAAAAGTTTAGTTATGTAGGACGCTTTATTTTTACGTCCGGATCACCAGCCCTCTGCAGCTAGTTTTTCTTTTATACGCCCGTTTTGGCCAGAATCATTATGAAAAATGCAGTTACCCTGTAATAAATCTTTTTACAAGGATGAAGAACGGATGCCAGCACTGCAAATACCCAACATAGAACATCACAGGGCATACAATTATCATCATGCAGCTTGCAATAAAATAACTTGGAATTTAAGGCGAAGTCTAATCCCAGGGGTAAATGAGTTTTGTTGGGAGGGTCCGTTTAAATAAGTCATTTTAAATCAAAAGTCAGTCAAAATAAATTATGTGAAAAAGTGTCAATTAGAGTCGAGAAATTTCACAACAATATGCACATATTCTTATGATTATGGGTCAACTTGTTCATTTCTTATTACAGCACTGAACACTAAATCAATGATGAATTAAATTGAACAAGTTAAAGGTGATATCTTTTTGCAGACTCACATAATTATTGCCAGAGTAGTTAGTGGGGAAACTAGCAATGTGGGACGTCAAGAGGACACTATAATATGAAGTACTTCCAGCATTACATAAGTAGGAAAAGTGAGGCTGTAAATGGACACCAGCTGTGCCTTGTCAATTAATGCACACATGCTCCATTTCCATGTTTATTAAGACAGATTCCTGTTATACTGGAGCCTAATGTTCTTCTGAAAGCCCTGTATGCCCTCTTCATGATGTCAGCCATAGGTTTGAAAGTGGGGAGAGCCCCTCTCAGTTGACATGGTGACCTGTAATTAGTGCTCGGGGGCCCACACTCTTCTCCTACTGCTTGTCAGAGAGAAAAATGGAGTGCCAAACATGAAAAGGGGCACGGAAGTGTGTCTGGTCAAGCCAGGCTAAACCCCCTCTGGCCCAGATTGCACACGGCTTTGAAGTGACATCAGAAAAAGGGACCTGTGAACAACAAAGCTACCCAGACATCATTAACTCTAAAAAATATATATATATATATAATGCAGACCACGAAGCCCCAATCCCTGGATCAGACACCAAACAGACTGGGTTGCTGTCTCATTTGAAGTTCAGAAAAGAGTCAAAGTACATTTTTTGTTGTCATCTGGTAGACATTTGGGAGTGGCATAGTATCGAGCATGATACCCAAAACAACATCCATGCTGGATATACTTTTTTACAACTCAGTAAGTCATGCAACATATTCAAAAATGCCTTGATTTTTACATTTTCGGTTGTATGAGCAGTTTTCTCTGCTCCTCCCGCCCACCAGCTCCTGCTTTTATAAAGATTCTGTCCCTTTAATCACCAAAACATCCTGTTACAAAGCTTAAAACTGCTTAAATAAATGCAACCCCAAAAATGAAGCACCTGACATGCTTTACATGTTGTGTATCCACCTCTTACTGCCTCTCAAACAGCTGAGTGCTTCTATTGTTTGCCAGCATCGTCCCTGTCTTGATTTGATTAGCTGTCTCCGGCCGAGCTGGAGGTGCAGCGGGGACCAGGTTGGGCTTTTTTGTTGTAGCAGTGTCTCACTAATTGAAATAACTCCCTCTGTGTTTCTGTCTCCCCAGGGGAAAGATGAGTTGCTAGGCCCCCCTCCCACCAGACGTCAGTCATCATGCAGAGTCCTTGCCATCGGCCCTTCCTCCGGCTTAATATGACATATGCAGCTACTCCAAGAGCAAGGTAAAAGCAGTAAATCATGACACCTTTCGTAAAATAGTGTTTAAAATAACACCAAAGTGAACTATGGGCATGTTATGCTTGAACACAACAAGTTTGTGGGCCTATGATAGGTTATGTTGCTCAATCTTGTTCATTGGTATGAACGGCTGCGCTTGAAGACATCATGAAAAGCTGACCTTCAGAGAGAGGGGGAGTCATTTTCAGTCTCTCCTAACAGTCATTCATAGTGTTGCACTTGGTTTGTTTACATGAAAAACAGCCGATATGGTTTCATCAAGGATAAATAAAAAGAGCCAGGGAGGGAAGTTACAGAAATGATTGGACCTAACCGCTGCTTATCCTTTGTTGAGAGGATGGCGTTCCAAAAGCTTTCAGACTGTCCGATAAATAGATCTGACTGTGCACATTGGCATCTTGAAGGTCAAAAAGGGGTCAACAAGGGTGTTCACAATCATTTTTTGCCATATTTCACTGTTGTTGGACACATAATTGATCCATAGCTATATTTATTTGATTGAATCCTTAATAAGAAACCACAATTATTGCATTTGGAAGTTGAAAGTGTTGTGCAATTACAGGAAAAGCATTCTCCAAACCTACTGGAGACTATTTTGTCTGCATGCTGCAATAATTATACAAACTTGATGATTGAACTTGATGGCCCTTTTATTGTTTTTTTTTTCCCCTCGCCTTCGACAGGATGCTTGTAAATTGCTGCAGTTTAAATCTGACAACGAACATTTGGTTTTTTTAAAATTCCTTGGACATGAAATCTAAGAGGCCGTCCATTCAGTGAAAGCATGGCACAGAGCTCTGTTATGTAAGGATACATACCATTCTCACTGAACAACACTGGGTCAAGAGAAGTGGAAGCCTCCTGGTTCAGAGTGCCAGATCAAACAGTGCTGCCCATATGATATTGCTTGTTATGTTTATTTTATGTGCCTCTTTTTTTAAACGAGTTTGAATGTAGATCCATTATCAGGCATTAAGGCAGATGGCTGGTCAGTTGCACGAGCTCCTTGATTACATATTCTCACTCCTCGGGGAAATATCAGGGATTCAGGGGGAGGGGTTTCTGCTCGGAAGATAAATTACAAAGTGTTATGGTGAAATGAAGACCACAAGCTGCACCCCAGAGGACGGTAATTCTATTGCACAGGAATACTGAAACAAATCACCTGAAAGTTTTGACAATGAACCTCTTCATCTTGCAGTATTGTAAAGGAAGTGCAGGCGTAACTCTGAAGTCCTGGTGCACTATAAAAGTTAGCTGAAGAACAATACAGTAAAACCAGCTGAGATCCCTGCAGGCAGGCAGATAGATGAGGGCATTGATCTAAGTTATTGTGCCAAAGCCCTCTTCAGATGCTGTCTGAGAACCCATTAATTTCTCCGTGGTGGCGGTTATAGCACTGTAAGCAGAAATAATAGAGCAGAGATGAGACAGCTTGTTATATTGTCTAATTATTATACACACAACTGTTATGGTTCATCTTTTCATAGCCAGTAATTCCCTCTGAATTTTTCCCTATTTCCCTCTAGATTTAAACATTGTTTGTTCTCATTATTAATAAAATGTGATTCACTGACAGCACTTTGGGGTTTTTTTCCCCTCATTGTTTAGAGACAATTACCGCTGTGTTGTTGACACAAAAGGGCCAAGCGTTTGCCGCTAAAACATTCAAGTCATCCTCACATCTGCACAGTCACCAGCTCGGTCCTCAATGCACTTTTCACTGGAGGAGGGACGGTGCAGCACTGAGTGACGGAGGAAAATATAAACAAAGAAAGAAAGTGAGAGAGAGGAATGGAGGGGCGGTGGAGGAGTGCGAGTCACCAGATGGTACAGTGAAAAGAATACACAATGGTAACACAACACTGGCTTTATTCTCTTCACTTCTGTAAGCCTATACTGCAGAACTATACATTACTGTATCTGCCTACCTTATAGGTAGACACATATCAATGTTTAAGGTCAAAATCTTTAAGTTATAGTGTTATTGATCCAATATGTTTTTTACTGTAGGTAGCTGGCAGGTTATCAATTTCTTCTTTTTGTTTTTATCTTTAGTATCCATCTTGAAAAGTGTGTTTGTTCTCCTTCCCATAAATTACTATAGAAATTTTATATTTTTGTGTCACATCCATTTTGTGCACATTCTGTGTGTATGTTGTCATTAACAATGCCAAGCGAGTATGACTGATAATAACTGAAGGTGCAATAAACCTAAATTATTTATGCGTAATTCTTTGTCAGGCCTCAGAAGTTTACTTTTTTTTTATCATAAAGACACACAACATCCGATCACATCATTACATTAACTGAAACTAAACTGGTCCAAAAATAACAGGTTACATTAATGTTGCCTATTTTCTTTTATACTTGTTGAGGTAAAAGCTAGCCTCTTTTAGCTAGCCTCTGCTTCATGAGCATTAACTTTGTGGGTTTATCAAATTTTCTTTTTAAGTTGTTAAAACATGATAGTAAGATGTTCTACGTCTGTCCTGAGCTTAAAGACTACCTACTAATGCACTAGAAGGAAAAAACCTTAGCAGGTTAAAACAATCATTATTTTGTTGTTAACATCAATCCCACTGATACAAAAGAGAAACAGACTAGCTGTAGCTCTCTGCTGACTCTAAACCAACCACATTGTTTCCTCACTTTAATGACTGTTTGGCTTAATAATGGTTAGAAATATGAGCCAGGATAAAGCGTTCAGTAGCCTATGTCTGTGTGTGTTTTGGTTGCAGTGGGGTGTTGTTTTGTTTTGATATGGCATCCACGTGGCTAATGTAGCAACATGGGGTCATGCTAGTAGCTGTGAGTCAATACGGGCCATCTCTAAGCACCAGCTGTCATACCTGGCCTCGTCCCCATGCATTCACACAGCCACCTGTCACTTTGTCAACGCCGCCGTGGGCTCAGCACACACAGCATTCCTCATGCAGTCAGATCCACTCAGCAGATCACCAGCAGCAACAGCCATCACCAAATATGAACAACTTCAAAAGCACAGCAAGAATACAGTAACGTCTCTGGATTATGACTGTGTAGATGCAGCTCTGTTTGCTTTTTGTCTGTTGGTAAAAGCTTCTTCTTGCATTCATTTCAAGAAACAGTTGCTCCCATCCCTGTAAAAGTAAAATCTATCACTCTTTGTGAAAGATATGCACAAAAAGTGATGTAAAAGGTTTTGTTAATTAAAGGTACTCTACAGAGGTTTCAGCCTCTTGTGACCTCTTATTGATCAGTTTTTACAAGTTAATCTATTTTGTTTTTATAGTTTTGTGCTTGTGCATGAGGACACATGAATCTACAAACTGGTGACATGTGCACATAAACATGCCCACTTGTGGTTTCACATCATTGCTTTCAACTATAGGCTTAAGTAATGCAACAAGAAATGCAGCAATGCGCTAGCAAAGGTAATGAAGAAGAGGATGTAAGCTAGTGAACATGAGTAAAAATTCTGATCAAAACAAAAGCGGAAATGCATTTAACACCTAAGATACACGGTGTATCACAGCATGGATTCTGCTTAATTTACAAAACTTTTGTTACATTGGGAACCTTTAAGTTAAAAATGTCTTTTTTCTCTTGCAAACAAGCCAACGTTAATTTACTTTTTAGTTAGTGTCTCACATTGTGTGTATTCTTGTAGCAAAAACTTTGAATGCATTTTAAAAAATAACATTGTAGTATGCAGTCTTTCTTGAAATAAAACAAAACACTCTTAAAAACAGTGCTCTGTAGCGCTTCCAGTGGGCAAAAGTACACAAGGCACCTTTATATCACAATTCAATCAATGGATAAATTTCCGATTTTCATATCCATGTTGCTAAGGTCCAGTTTTTCCAACAGAGGTCTGAAGCTGCCCACTTATTCTCACAATAGTATATTTAACAATCTTTTGTATTATTGTTTTCTTTATTTTGTACCACAGTTACTTGTGTCAAAGTGGTAGCAGCAGTCTCAAACAGTGAATATAACATTGATCAGACCTGCTCTTAACCCCGGTCATCACTTCCATGGAGATAACTGATGGGTTATGTGTTTAAATTATTAATTCCAGGTACCATATGCGGTTCTGAGTGTTGCATGATGGAAAATTTATATGTGCTTTGTTCATGTGTGGCCTCTCTGAACACTAAAAGATCACGCCAGGAGAGTATTGAACAGACAATAGAGATAAATGGCTAATGGACCTTTTTGTAACAAGTGTAAACAAATATTGATTTTCTTTTTCCTGTCAGTTCTGGTTCAACTTTGCTGTGATAGTTGAAAGGCAGAGATCAGTGACTCGTTATGACTTGATGTTGGTCAGTCACAGCTGGTCTTTGGTGCCTTCGAGCAAGGTTCGTGGAGGAGGAACACATGGATGGATGGATGGCTGTCCTCGGGCCCAAATTCATGCTCAGTTCAACAGAGGCTTGTCCTTTTGCGGTCACACTGGATATATCTTCTGCTGGGGTTGACACAAATTCCCCTCATGTCAATATGAATCCTTGCAGCATGTAGTTATTGTAAATATGTATTGAACTGCGGAATAAAAATAGCACACGACTCACCACGTAGGGCTGGCATATGTAAGTTGTGACTTGTGCTATTAATAACCACCATATATTATTATTATGTGCTGTCTGGCAGTCAAGGTTAAAGTGTGTCAGTGACAAGCTCCTGAGCAAGCATTCGTCTCATGACTGATGTTGTTAGCAGGAACACAGGACACCTTGAAAACACTGTTTCCTCTTCAGGTTCATCAGCTGCGTTACCCAAAGTTACGGGCGATTAGCTGCACCCTGAAAGACCTGAGTTTTTAGTTACTTCCGAGGCACATCCGAAGTCCATTAACGTGAATTAAGATGTTTACCTTTCGGTGAAATCTCACCAGCAGCTCTCAGTCAGCGGTTTATTGTGTGTAACGCCACAGGTCACCGGTTGCTCCCGAGTCATAAATCACTAAAGCTAACCTTGTCCAACATCTCGCATCAGGTTTAAGGAGGATTGTCACAGCGGGGATTAGACTATCTGTTGATGGTGTATCAGGGATTAGTGTTGATTGTAATCACTGATCCTTCCCGGCCGGAGAGGTCACAGAGCCCGGAGGCCATGGAAAGGCTGGAGGCTTGGGAACAACAAAACAAACAACAACCCCCCCCCCTCCATCAGCTCCTCTACCCCCACTGCAAGGAATGTGCATGTATGTTTGCTCTGGTCCTCCATTGTTAACTCTCAGTATCTGCACCACAAATGCCAGACTAACTAATACATCACCCCAAAGTAGATATGTCAACAACACATGCAAGTTAATGTTCTGAAAAAAACCGTGCTTGCATGCTGAACATGGGTGGGTCCATGCGTCACTGTGGTATCTGCTGCATATTGAAGCTTAACCCCCCCCCATCCAGTTACAACTGCCTCCCCCTTATACTGCAATAAAAACATTCCCTGAATAAGTGAGGTGGGGGTTGAGTGCAAAGTAAAAGTGAGAAGGTTGATCAGGACCAAAACTGTTTTCCAGGTGACTGGTTAATCCAAATGCAGAAATGTGTTAATGACTGAACTCAAAAGATTAAGTCTGTCTTTTAAAGTCTTTGAAGGAGCATCAGTTCATTTGTGTTGGCCAGAACCAGAACCAGCTGCAGGCGAGGTTAAATATGCGCACCTTCTCAAGTCGATGTGGTAAACTTGTTAGCAAACTATTTTCAAGGCCAGCAGATGCGGAGAAACATTAACATTCATTTGGGGGTCATGTTTCTGGCAACTTGATCAATATAGGTACAATTTTCTTTCTCCCTTCAGCTCTATTTTTTGACACATGTACCAACTTCTGAGGAAAATATTTGGCTCTTCAGCAACTAACATGCTTTATATTACCAGCGAGATGCTAAGTTTGTCTGTTTTGTAGTTTACAGTGTGTTTATGAGAGCTGGGAAAGGTTGCTGATGAGTGTTGTGAGACTAAACTGAATATTAAACCTTAACCTGGAAAAACATAACAAGAAGATGCTAAAAGACTTCCCAGAAAACTCCTGAATCTGATGCTTAATTCACCAATTTTCAAGGTTGTAAAAACCCATTTTCACTCATTATGTATTTTGTGCTACACATGACAAAGTGTTATTATCGGCTTGAATCTGTTTTTGTGTTAATATTTTTCTTATGTGACTCTGATATGTCTGATATCAGTGTGAATAGGCTTTGAAAGCTCCCACCGACAATTGAAAAAAGACCCCCATAAAAGTGGTCCACAAAGAATGTCTGGTGTCCAAAGTCATTGCGTTGGCTGTAATCCTGAAGCTGTCTCTGATGTTCTTTATGTTCTCCAGGTCAAAATGCTCGTCCAGGGTCAACATACCAGTGATCTGTGGTCAGATCAAAGGTGAAAAGAACAGACTGTGGCTTTTTTCTACAATCATCAGATCAGATGTGACACTAGCAGCTCTGGTGTCAATCTGTCTCTGAATATCTTCTTGTTCTTCCATCTGTCCTGTTACTTTCTGAAGTAGACGATCCAACAAAGCTGACATAAAGCCTAGCATTAAAGCAAAAGCTTAAAACCTGTCATCTTGTCATCTTGTGTCGAGCAGAGAGCGTAGGGTCATGGCTGGGGTACGAGATGCCGAGTGACGTTTAGGGCACAAACCCCTTGAACGACCTAATTTTGAATGTCTGTGCTGAGTCTAAATCAGAGTCCTTGATTATGTTCTGTAAACTGAAAGCTTTAGTATAACAACACTACGCTACAGGACAAAACAGGATAAAACAGAGGACATGCTGCTCTTGTAAATAAACAAGAGGCTAAACTGGGAATACCACGTTGTGTGGAGCAAGGAAGGAAAGGGAAAGGGGTAAAAGAGCAAATATTTACCCTCTCTGGATAAGTGTTTGGGTTTCGGGGCACTCTGTCCAAAGTCCAGAAACTAAAACTGTCCCCAGGCTCTTCATTTCACTTCACTTTACTTCACTCTGCCGGTCAGAACCGAAACAGGCAACACCGGCGAGCGAAAACATAAATCCCATTTCAGAGGCCCGACCCCACAGGTGCTGTTTGACCTTGGATTCCTACATGCGTATCGTTTCTGTTGCTAGAATGAAGAAAAGATTTGACGCTCTGAGTGGCTGCCTGCAGGATTATAAATCCTGTTGATGCACGCCGTCAAGGCTGGGAAAGCTTCCCCACCTAACCCCTGTCAGAAAATACTACACACACCGATACAGACGAACTCACTGTCCTCCCACGTGTTTGACTCTCTGCTTGTTGTGTCTCCACAGGCATAGATAGCGCCGGTGGCAACCATGGGAGGGGAACGAGAAGGACGGGATTAAATTTACTGAGACGAGGTTGGCGGGAGGGTGTGTGAGGTTTTGGATTGGACAATGAATCAGCACAATTACTGATAGGAGACAACTCCGAAGTCCCAACGTTATTACCACCATGCTATATTTATATAGCAGCTCAACTCGTCATGTTTATGTGACACTGAAGTGGAAATGTTTGTGCTTTTAATCCTCCCACCCTGTGCTATTCTTAGAGACGCTGGATTCACAACTCTCCATCACATGACGCTTTTTATTATATTCTGTATTGCTTGTGTTCAGTTGTGTCAGCACTTTTGAAAAGCTAAGCCTGTTCATGTTGCTCTCTGTGCCCGTCAAGCTATTTCTTCTCATGAAGCACATGGCCTATGTAGTTTACAAGTAGTGTCAGATTTACTATCAGAAACTTAAAAGTATTTAAAACACTGATCCTTAACTTTAGACAGATGTAGACTTAAGCAGACTTCTCGTGTCTAGCAGGAAACTGTTGATTTTGCAGCTGAAGTAACAGCCATGCATATTTTATCGGTTAGCAAGCTCATTAAGCTAATGTTAGCTTACTGAGTTTGTTGAAAAATGCTGAATTTTTAAGGTTTTCTGGTGATTCTCTTTTAGATCAGAATCTAAAATAAATGTGTTTGATGTCTACATTTATAACATTGTCCTCATAGATTCAGGTTAAAGACGCATGTCACTGAAAAAAAGTTAGCATGTAGCCTAAAGCATGTGGGACAAAGCATGTGGTTTTGTTCTCGTATTGCAGTGCTTATGTCAAACAATGCTTCTTTTAAACTTACAAAGAGAAAGCTTTGGGGACGAGGATTAATCAGTGTGTTATTTTTGGCAAACCCAATGGAGTGTAAACTACCCCAGATCCAATAAAAAGCAGAGGACAGCTGGCTAACTTTAGCAGGGGAGAGACTGTCATGTCTCATTTGGTGCATCTACCTTTGCAGTGAGACCTGCTCTTACTCTGCCTCTGATTGGCTCAACCCTTTTACTACGCGACTACTTTTAGCTAATAATAGCATGGCTGTGATGCTAAACAGTGCTACGATTTGCACAAGCTCAGGGGGCATGGCACTTCACAATTTTGTTCCCAATGAGAATGAGATTTTGCTCCACAAACAGGCGCAACAGTAAGCTAGCATCTTGGTGGGTCGCTAGCTAACCAACTGTGCAGTCACACTGACAAACTCCACTGTGAGCTTCGCTGTAAACCAATGAGAGGGTTTGTTTCTTGACTTTAGTGCTGCTGCTGTTCACATAATAGTCTCTTCTGCTTCCGCACAAACTGATAAATGGCTGTCAGCCTCCTGTTTACTCATCCTAACTGCTTTAGCCTTGTTTAACCCGGGATTCATGCCAGCAGCAGAGCTACTTGTCTTCATCGTCATAATTTCGTCAAATATTCAATATGATCATGTAATGACTGATGTACAAGTCTTGTCTAATGTCTTGTACATTACTTTTTTTTCCCCGATAATAAAAGGCAAAGTGAGTTAACCTCCTTTCCTCTCAGGGAACAAAAACATGGTGTGCTCCACCGAGACATTGATTCAGCTCCGCGGGGACAGGATCTGAGAGGTCAGGCTCTTTTGGTCTACGAGGGACATATCGAGTTAAAGGACCATCCTGTTCTGTGCTGTGCTGTGCCGAGCATCATGCGCTCACACAAAGGCTCAATGTTTACATCTTATGCATCTTTCTAAATGCGTCCCACACTGTCAAGAAGCTAAAAATAGCAGGCAGGATGAAATGCTTCAAAGCCCTCGGGGTCCTGCTGTGCGCTCACTGTTAAAGGTTTAAAGGTTTTGTACTGTTTATTCCCTGAAACAGCAATAATGTAAGGACATAAAAAAGGACACACACACAAAAAAAAATACTTTAACCAAGGAGATGAATGAGTACAAGCAAACAGCAAATCATCCTGCTGGTTCTCTTTTCTGCAGCCACAATTAAAAAGTAATTGCATTTTCTTTCCAACCAGGCAGGCATTATTTTATGTTATTATAGGTTTAGCATTACATTGAATTTGTTGCCGTATTGAATGAGGTGATTTATTCAATTGGACAATTTTCTGCTATGCCTATTATGTTTTTGTTGTGCAGTAATGCAGCTGTGAGGTGGGGTTGTTTGGAAAAATCATCCTTCTTGCCGAGTTTGAGTGGACTTATGTCAGACTGAAGAAAATGAAACATTTTTCTAAAAAACTATCCAAACCGAAACACAACTAAATCTTTCTTATGATGGGTTTTAATCTCAAATAAATCCTAAGTCTCTACAAGCAATAAATAGGGTAAAATATGAATAAATTTTGTTAGTCATTTCCTAAAGGTTATGATGCACTTGGTTATTAACATTGTAAATGTAAGTAGATGGGAACTCATTGATTAATGCAAGTACTACAGTATTAATAATGTAGGCCAGCTTGCATTCCTGGGTAGAATTTTATATAAACAAGCAAAACTCAGCAAAAAAGTTTAGAAAATAACACAAAAAATGCCAATAAAGATACAGTATGACTTATTTGACTCATTTTTAGACACAAATAAGCCAATATGAGCAAAGTAATGGCCAGGATCTACCTCCAATCAAGAGATTCAATCAGTCTTTTTCAATACATTTAATAAGAGCTTCATTTAGTTTGGGTTTACCAGCTTCAAGATGTGCACAGTTTATACTTAACTGGAATGGGGCCACCATGTTTAATATGTTTAATTGCACTTCCACATTTTGCCACTTAGTAATTCAGAGTTATATGGAGTAATTTATGCTGAGGGAATATATAAGTGGGGTTCATTGTCTTGCCTGAGCACATGACTGTGACGGACACGCAGACATCAGGTCATCCAGTCGGCTCTTAAAGAGTCACATTAAACACTGAGTGAGGTAAGAAGGGCAGATGTGACGGTCTGTTACAGTCAGTGATTGTAGGGAGACGTGACAGTGACAGAGTGCAGGTTCGTATCTGACACCAGAGACCGGTTAATGGAGGGGTTAATGTTTACGCCTGGGTCCCCACCCCCTCCACCCCCACCCCAATGCCTGTCAATTACATCATTATCTGATTACATCATCTCCCACTGGGACTGGTGAGACATCCCATCATCTCCTCATGACTGGTCCCTCTGCAGAGTCGTGCTGCCTGTAGCAAAGCTGAAGATGCTGTCGACCAAACTGTGGGGCTTTTGTGGAAAGGCGGAGATCTCACCGTCTCTCTCCCTCTCTGTCATCATCTCTCTGCCTCTCTGTCTCTCTGTGTCTCTCACTCTCTCTGTTATTGTTCAATACATCTGCAAAGAGCGTTCAGTCAAAGTTAACAGCCTCACTCTCTCTGTGGTGAGAGCAGACAGTCATTTCAACACTGACCAAGTGTGGCCATAGCAGCTCTGCTTTGATTGTGTGTCTTACATAGTTTAAAGCCTGTTTTTATGCTTCAGGTAAGGTTTTACTGACTCAAGCTGATTTCACATCAACTATTCGACAAAGTGTGTGTCACAACAGCAATGCAACGGTGCTGGCTAACATTTATGCTTGTTAGGTTTCTCAGTTTTTGCTGTCACAGTTTGATCTTTGGTGAAGAAAGTTTTAAAACACTCCCTCTTCCCTGTGTGTGATGCATGAAGCCTTCCTTCCAGTAAACATGTCTAACATGTGATTAACCTTAACACAGCTGCTGTTTTAAACATGTTTAACATTGTGAAACGTTTGCAGTTTTGGTTACGTCGGCGACACCGTTCAACCCAGACCTCCCTCTGCTCATAATGAAACTTTCTGTATCTTTGTACTTTGTAAAGAAGAACCCTCATTATTTGCATCCAGTCACGCCAAGGATGTGTTTATGTCAGAGTTGCTTGAAAGCCCTGAGCGCCGGAAACAGATGCTTAAAGGGTAAACATGGCTTAGAAATGTCATTTAGAAAGTGAGTCCTGACCAAGCAGCTGTAGGTGCTGAGTTGGGAGGGAAATATCTTAGTTCAGTGTGTTAGTATTTGATCAAAAACCAAAGAATGGGATAATGTGAGGATGTTGTCAAATAAATATTTAAGGAATCAACAAAGTGATTACAGTTTCATTTACATGGGAACACAAATGTCTCTGTTACATTCAATAGAAATCCATTTAATAGCCGTCATTGACATTTCACTCATTCACAAAATATAAACTTGCTGGAATAAAAAAATTGAGGTGAAGTCAGAAGGCATCCTCACTTGGTGATCATGAACACATGTTGTGGTGGATATTAAGAGTTTTCATTCTTGACTGTGCTGCTAGAATGACTAAAACACATCAGTGAGTCACATTGAGGCACAGAGCTTCTATAGCTTAGTATGAGTCAGTCTGACATACAGCGTACTCCTGTTGTAAATACTCACTAACTTACCAAATGTGTATTAATCTGCAGCTTAAAAATACACCCCAGCAAACACTCTGTTTACTAATGTTTAAATAACCGTTTCAAAAACCCACAGTGCTATTTTAGGACACCATGTAGCCTTTTATTAAATGAAACTACACATTTGTGGCCCAGATTTATAGATTTATGTCTTTAAAACAGAAGAGGGACCCAAACAGAGGAGAAAAGTCTGAGTTTTAGAGATGAACAAACAATTTGTTGGTTATTTGATTTGTTGACAATCAGAACAACATAACACAAACCTCATCCTTTGAATACGTGACATGCTGTAACCTTCAGGTTTGTTTCGCCAGTGGTCGAAAAAATAAATTCTTGGATTGAAATGTTGTTTGTGCCAGTCTGAGCAAAATCATTTTGTAATTTTAATTAGAGAAACAAATGATTTTCCACAACAGCTAACGCACATATTATCAGAGTGAACAGTGACCAGGGGATTTTTGTGGGAACATAATGCAGCATAAGCAGGCACTTTGTATGCATGGAGTCAGAATGAGGCTCAGATTAGAAACAATCCGCCGTTCATGGCTGCCAAACACTGCGCTCGCTAATTGCGAGATTGCAGAGTTAAGTTATTCTGCTTCGAGCGAGTTCAACAGCCTTGGTCTGTTTGAGCAGGAGGAGGAATATTCGAGGGCTGCATTCATTTATATTTTCTGGCTCCTACTTGAACTTCTTCTTCTTCTTCTTCTGCATAACTTTTTATTTTCTCCCACAATGACTCTCTGTTTGTCAGCTTGACATTTTTGAGCAGGAGCCTTGAAATAAAACCATTTATCATCCTGTTTGATGGTTTAATTCATGCCATTCGGTTCAGTGAGGGCAGGTGAATGTGTTCATTTGCAGTAAATGTCATCAAATAATTAAATTACCAGAATCAGGAAGTTGTTTTTTTTGTAATTTTTCACTGTCAGCTTTCAGTCGCCTCTGCAGCTTTTTGGAAAAAAAGGAAACAAGGAGACACAGGAAGAGGAGCGGCACATTTTTTCTTCCTTCCAGATGGACTCTGCTTCTTGGTGGGATTATGTTGCCGTCAGTAATTTCACCTGTCATTACCCTCACAAATAGAAACCCCTGTTTAATTTGCATTGCCATCACCGGCTACAAAAGAGACTGGAGGTAATGATTGGAAAAAATGGGCTTTTCATTCATTTGCTTGTAGAGGCTCAAACACACACTCGGACTCAGACACGCTGTGTGTCGTCAGGCTGCAGAGTTTGCGATGTGTCCGTTCTGTTTTGTGGGTTTTATCGTTATTTGCAGCCTTTGTGCTTCGTAAAACACTTTTTGATGTTTGTTTAAAAGGCCTCAGCTCAGACTGGAGCTCATTTTCCATGCCATTGCATGAGATCCTCCCTTAGTTTTTTTTCACCCTGCTTACTCAAATTTCCCAAAAGGCCCGTTTGAAACAAAGTCAACGTCACGTCACTTCTGAAGACTTTGAAATCGATCGACTTGATTGCGTTTCACACAAATGAGCAACAGGCCTCAGAAGACGTTCACGACGGCAGAAGAGCGCCATCAACGAACTCATGAGTGGAAGTTTCCTGGCTGCTCGTCAGATGAGCAAAGTGAAAAATCATGATTGTGCGAGTGAATGAGACGAGCGCTGGGTGAGTCACGCTGTGCTCTGCCTCCCTCAGCAGAGCCGGCAGGAGGCTGAGCCCAACGCAGCAGCTGCTCTGTCCAAACAACACCCACAACACACTGGATCAACGACAAACTGCTCGTGTTTTCAAATCCGTCAGGAGATTCCTGTCATCCTGCAGATCCTCTCCAACCTTCAGGGGGAGGAAGGAAACAGTCCTGCAGACTTTCCTGTTAATCATTTACATATTTCATATTGCAAAAAGCATGAAAATAATAATGTAAAACAGCAGCCTGCTGGTTTTAATGTGCTGTAAGTGAAGGTCAACAACACTTGAATTCAGTTTTCTTTGTGAAACAAAAGACAGTTTGAAGCTACATTTTCAGTTTTCCCAGCCACTTAAACACATAAACAAGATGTTAAACACAACATTGACGTATTATCATCTGAACACATTGGTAAACTTGTTAGCAAACAGCTGCAAACATCCAGCAGACACAAAGCAGCACTATAAGTTTTATTTAAAATAATGTTTCCGGCCACTTCTCATATGTTTTACATCTGTTTTGATCTCCACCAAGTGCTGAGGGGAAATATTTGCCTCTTTAGCTTCTCTGGCAAGAAGCATCAAGTTTTGTTTATTTGTTTGTTTGTTTGTTTGTTTTCAAGCTAACATCACATCTGAGCACGACCAGTCTGGAGTGGTCGAATAAAACTGTGTCCTGTCTTTCATTGAATCTGTTTATCTATCTAGTTAATATGTGGGGAGTTATTTTAGGTTTTTACTTGTAATCTTTTTATTGTAATTTTTCACGACTGCACACAAGAACATTTAGAAAAGAACAATATCTAAATTTCTTGAGCATCTGACCTCATTTATCCGGTAAAAGACAATGAAAACATGATTAGAATTTAAAATAAAATACCATAAGTTTTAATCAAGCCTGTCCACACAGAGCAGCAGTGAGGGGGTGAAAATAAAATCATTATATGCTTGAAACTTCTTAATATAAAAATCCTGATCAAGACTCTGTATGAGTCCCAAAAACATATTTGAAAACAGTCGCCAACTTCTCATCTTTCCCATCAAAACTAGTCAAAACGTTTGGACGTCCAGGCACACGGCTGAGCTGTGATGAAACAAAACACCGGAGGAAGATTCCTGTTTCAGAGCAGAAAAACACAGCTGCAGGTAAAATTCCCCGTACGTGATAAAACAGCGTCCAGGCGTCGAGTAAGCCCCGCAGGCGTCATGACGCGCCTGACATCAGGCTGGACTCCCCGTCCTCTGATTGGCTCTCTGTGTTTTCTGTCCCGGTGACGCAGCTTTGAGTGTCCTTCCTCTGACATGTCGAGACACGAGGGGACGACACGTTCCTGATTCTTTTGAACTTGAATCAGTTACTCCTGCGTAGTATCCGGATTCTTCTGTGAGTTTATGAGTAAGCCGGACAGGATGATACAGTTTTACCTCCATACCTGCTGTGGTTCTTGTTTGTGCTTGCCAGCTGATCAATCACAGCTCACATTCAAACATGTAAATCGCTGTCACACGGCAAAGACCCCCCCTCCAGACCCCCAACTCTGAAGGCTGTAATTACACTCCTGGTAACTGTTTATTTGTTTTTAAGGCTTATTTTTTTACAGCCGTGCTCTCCATCATAAATGTTCTTTACAGTATCTGGCAGGACGGCTTGTTGGTGGGATACAAAGATCAACAAAGGGAGTTTTGTGAGCTATTAATCCCCCGCAGGTCGGTGTGTTTCTCTGTCATCTTGTAATGGGCTAATTAAGGAGAACAGTAACCCGTGGGAGCGCCACCCACCTCGTGTGCTGTGAACTGTACCTGCTGCCTTTATCAGGATGTCTCGTTCAAAGACAGGAGCTGTTTTTTGTTTTTTTTTTAAAAAAACAAAAAAGATCTGGTTTCATTACAAACCAGCAGGAGAGGATGATCTTGTAAATGGGTTAATTAGTGTTAATGAGCAGCAGCTGCGGCAGGTTTGAAACTGCAATTTAGCTGCTGTGGGTTTAGAAACTTTTATAAATTCTGAAATGTACCTTTTGTAGTTTGTGTTTCTTTTTCAGGGAGCAAAAATTACATAGCATAGCATCATTGTCACTGCCATTTTTAACTATGATAAAAAATATAAGGTCAAATATTCATTTTTTCATTAACTTTTATGTGACAATATTTAATTATATTGTAAAAACACACTGGGACAAAACATGCTAGAAATCTTTTCCATTATTTCTCAGATTGTATCTTTGATTTATAGTTATATTTAGCTATTTAGTCCTATTCAGTTCCTAAAGTTTATTAGTTCAGTGGCATTTTAACTAAGTTGTAACAACACTTTTCTTTGTTTTATTCTGTGTTTAATCAGGAAGGCAGCGACTCAAAACACCTGAGGGAGCCAAACAAAGCACCCTGTCATTAGATGGGAGGACACCACGATATTTACTTGTGACTCGTCGCTCTCATCACCTTTATTTTTGGAAACACACACACACACACATACAGACACACACACACACACAAACACAGAAGAGAGATCCAAGTGCGTGTTGTAGTTTCTCCTCTTTAAACACATTAGGCAATGATTAACTGGTGCCTTGTTTCCTCTCTGGGAGCAGCTTCACCTCCGGCTCTCACCGTGTGATCTCATGCTGTGTGTTCAGCACCCCCACCCCCCCCACCCCCCCATCAATATAATACTTCAATGATCAAACCCTTAAACCCCCCGAACAGCCGGCCAGTTGGCTTCAAAGCACCTGTGGAGCGACTCCTCCCTCCACACAAACACATTAGTCCGTCTGTCCCGACTGAAAACTGATTCTCAGCGGCTCCGAGATTTTTTTTTTTTGTCTGTGTGTATTAATGACAGTCTTTGATGTCTGGAAAAAAACAAAAAAAAGAAGAAGAAGAAGAAGACGTTAATGATTAGACTCCAGGGACTTTTACGGCGACACCTCATTGTTCATCACCAGCTGACAGTTTTTGGAAATCCGTTCACATTCACATCTGATTCATGTAACCTTTAACAGAAGTGGAGGACCACGCCTTCACAAGAAAAACACAAGATGTGACACTGAGTTTCTTTATTACGTCAAAACCTTGAATCTGTAGTCGGGGGATTTTTCATGCTCTCAGATCAGTTAAAGAAAGGAAAGAAAAACAGAAAGAGAGAGATCAAAACAACAAGCAGTGATTGTGTTTTATGGATCCATTATTTGGATTCAAATTTGCTTTATGTCACTTCTGCCACCAGAAATCTCTCCAGCAAAACAATAAAAACAACTGATGATGTCATGATGCAGCGTGGAATCATGGGATTTGTTCATTTAATTGTGAAACAGCCTCCATTGCAGATGGAAATTTTATCACACTGACCCAGAAATATTCACAGATGAGGTGATTTATTGATGTTTTAATCATATTATCTTCAGTCGAGTTTCCTGACTCGCTTCCTCATAATACAGTTAAAAAACATCCAGAATGAGAAATACTTAGATAAAATACAAGTACTTCAAACCTTTAAGGTACTCGAATAAAGAATCAGTTACTTTCTGCTTTAGCTAAAGACAGTGTCCTCATTAAAATCAGTGCCTTATTTAATCAAAAGTTATATGAAAGCTTTAAAAACTGATGCTTAGAAAAGATCCAACATGTTTTTTTTAAGATAATATGGATTTATTTCACATATAACTAATTACAGCATCAGGAGCAGGAAAATACACTTTAACGAGTCCTGATATAAGAAAAAGTTCTCGATATTGCAGTTTGCGTAAAAGCTCTGCAACTGGTCTGTTAACTTATCTGTGACGCAAAGATTATTTTTATTCATCTCAGCTCCTCTAATTTTTAATAATACATATCTCTTTAAGAGTTAATTTCAAGTCATAAAGTATCTGTAACTTGTGGATTGAAATAACCTGTTAATCAGTTCAGACTGTGCTGTGAACGACACCCTGCTACTGTTGCCCGTAATGGTTCCTTTCAATCACAACAAACAATATGTGGTAAAGAGTGTAGCTTGTTTGCTTCAGGCAACTCTAGTCTACATTTTTTTTTTCTTCAGCCAGTCTGGCACCAAATCTGGCGGCCACATGCTTCTGTAAACAATCGTCGCCTGTAGATATGTTTACGGCTTTTCCTTGAAAAACACAGTACATTGTATCCCCACTGCTCCTGATAATCAGCCCGCAGGTCACGGTGCCTGATCTGAAGCCCGCTGAGGTCATCCACTTCCTGCTAATTGTCAGGGCGATCAGCGTGGTGGTTGTGATAAACTGGACCAGGAAACCGGTGGACTTGGAGTGCTGAGTGGAGCTGGAGGCAGCGAGCACTGGGAATATGGTCAGGCCTGGAGGCTGGAGCTGGTAGATGATGTGGTAATAGCATTTGGATCGGGATCAAGAATGGGAATGATTCTGGTTTCTCTCTCTCCACATTTCAGTCGCAACAGTCCTCTTAAAATTAAAATATACAGGTCTGAGGACTCTGTGTAGTTCTGTGACTTTATTTGTTTTTCTCCAGCAGCACAAAATAGGCTTTGAGCAACGGAAATGAGCATGTGTCATGCCCTCCACTTTCTATTTCTAAACTTTAGTGGTGCAATTTTCTCCACCTAAAACAAAGGTCTGCTTTTAAATGGCAGTGCTGCGCGCTAGTGGTCCCGATTGCTTGGCTCAATGAGGAAATTCCCCGTCTAAATGCAGAACTAAACCACCTGCCTTTATGCTAAACACCGCCACAAGACAATAAGAAGAAACTGCAGGCTGAAGGGACGAGATCTCATCCGATTGGTTAAGGAAAGGAAAGATTAGATCCGTTTCAACACAGGCTTTGGGACAATCCTGAGGACGAGGGGGGAACATTATCTTTGCTATCTCATGGCTGAACTCCCATCGGTGGGACCTCAGACGCAGGAAAGCATTACAAACAGCCCCTGGAACGACGCGTGGAATAAACACTGTGCTTAAACAGAACCAGATGTTCTTCCAGCTATGAACCAAAGAGGGGCTGTGATCCTGCGCTGGGTTGGGCCGATCCCCAGCGTCACAGAGGCAAACCAGCTCCAGCTTTAGGCCTTAGCAAAACAGGTCTCTTCCTGTGCCTAACACGAGCAACTATTCCTATTCAGAGGCCCTTTATTCTGCTCTGTGTGCATTTAATTAAGATAGTATTCATGCTATGAGGGACTGAAAGTATGTCTTTGAAGCGACTCAGTGACTTTCAGATCTGTTGCTTACGCAGAAGTGCGTAACCAAGCATGCTCCGGCCTTGATGTGGTCAGAGTCAGTCAATATTTTTTTGGACTCGGATCTGCATATTTGCCGCATGACAAACTCAGATTACAACCTGCATCAAACATTAAAAGCACACATGCACACACACACGCAAACACACACGAAGACCAAATGTTTACAGCTATGCTAATCACTCTGTAAGCCTGTACTTAGGCACAGCTGTACATGGAGCTAACCACCAACATTATGCTAACACTGTGCTACTGTCAGTCTACTGACATGCTAACATGCTGATTATACCACTATCATTATTAGCATGTCTTACTGCAGCAGCTATAATGCTCACAATAGTCACCAACTTACTTTGATGCATTAGCAAGTTAACATTTGCTGATTAACAGTATTAGTAAGTACAGAAACAAAGTACAGCTGAGGAAATGTCTTTAGCACATGTAACTCATCTGGTCAAAGTTATAGATAAATTAAAAACTGGACCACCTGTAGTACGAGAAGAAATATCAAGGCATCACATGTCAGTTTTCCTCCTGTTTCCACGTAACTCTGTGAACATAAGCGAGTCCACTGAGAGTTCATTCATTCATTCTTATGAAATCCTCTGCGATCACAGATGTGTTTGTAAACTTCTTGTTAATTTTTTTTTTTCAAACCAAAGTTTGCTGAAAAACTTTTGACAAGTTAGTTTTCTCTCCCATGTCCGCGGTGGCATTTTTCCATCGCTAAAGAAATTCCTTGGTTTGGAGCTCTTTGCATGTAAACCAGAATTATGCACACTAACAAAAACAGTGTGAAAAAAAGAGTTATTACAACTCAATCTGAGGAAAAAATGAAGGAATGTCAAATTTTTTGCTAATCCATCACATCGTGGAGACTTTTTACTAATATCAATCTCATGATTGGCCTGCTTTTACGCCTGTCTAAGTTGTTTGCTGAGTGAAGAAAGTCCCTTTTTTGAATGCAGAGCTAAACAACATTAACTTTGCCATCTAATGGCTGAATTACTGTCACTTATTATAATCACTTCTGTGTGGTACATGAATGTATTTTCTAAAAAATAAACAGCAGCAAACATAATCCTGACAATACAGGTAAAAACATGGTAAACTCATTCAGTTGTGTATATTTCTGAGGGGACTGGGTTGGTAAAAGTTTAAAAAAAAATGCTATTTAACAAAGGAGACAACGAGGTCCGTAATATTTCGTAAGACTTTGAACCTGAGGCACTGATGACAGTCCGTAACTTTTGAGACAAAGACCTTAATGGCTGTCTTGGCAGGAGAAACATGCTTTTGTTGTAACTCAAAACTTGGGCTGGGGAAGTTTGGAGAGGCAACAACTTTTTGGGATTAGTCTCCGTGGCTCAAGTATATTTTCACTGAAAACAACAGATTTTCACATTCCACAGCATCATTTATTTATCTGACAAGCATTATGGTTTCAGGCTCGCCTTATTAGATGATGCACATATTTTCCTCTTGGGTGGATCTGGCTTTCTTTCTTTCTTTCTTTCTTTTTTTTTTCTTTTCCCAGGATGAAGTTTTGAAATAAAGTGAGCATCCAGTTTGCAGGGACTTGACTGGATCCACCCCTGCTCTTTGGGAGGAAACCGCTGCCGTTCCCTCCAAATGGAGACTCAGAGCCGCAGCCTCGAGTCCGCTGTTACACAACCGGTGGCTTGGAGAGCAGCATTCTCACATGCTGATGTTAACTACATACACAGCACTTTCCACGGGTCAAACCCAAGCCGCCGAACCCACAGACTTTCTATTAGAATCGAAACGAAGCTGCTCATTTGTGCTCGTGGTGGAGAATTCCATTTGTGTCACAGTAAAAGAGACTTTAGCTTTGTCATGGTACAGTACGAGACGAAAAATCAGCTCTTAGTTCAGGCCAAGCCTTGTGAGTCACGTAGTATTGTTGGTACTTATACTCAAATATACATGTGGCTGTGTAGTAATCCCATACTCATGCTATCTTCTGCTCTTTTGAAGTTTGTGTTGTAGTTTATGTGTGTTTTTTGTGTGTATTTTCCAAGAAGTATAAAACTTTGTCAGAAGTTTGACATTTTATGAACTATAAGGAAAAATGTGTGGTTATGGTTTCTGTGGGAAATCAGCTTTTTGATGGTGTATCTCCTGTCAAACAGAGGGTCATAAGCACTTGAAGTGCAGTCAAGGAATGCGAGCCTCTTTCAGCTTCCTGCCCGTCCTCCATTCATCCCCGACATTTTCCCCCCTCATTATCACTGAAAGACCACCAATAATAACACTCAAGTTATTTCGTATCACTGTGGCAGGGCTGACACTGTACGCCATCCCACATCAAGACTGGTCATGAGTTTGTTCCCCGCCACAGCCAATTTGTCTGTCAACGGCCATGAACCAAATGGTCAAAATGCAAATGTGATGCCAACTAATTAGCCCTGAGCAACTCACACTGTGCTCTGATAAAGCTCCGCATTCAGCCAAGGCACATACTGGTTGGCTTAAAAATCCCCAAATCACCCTCTATTATTACTCCACCACACTGGCACGGAGGACAGAACAACAAAAATAACACGAGTCATTTGGCACCCAAACATTTTCGTGCATCTGTCGTGCACGCTGAGGCTTTGATAGCTTCTGGATCGCCCACAGAGAGAACCAGATTCCTTTTCTCAAAATAGCTGGCTCTCAAAGGAGATGATGTGTTAAAATTGAAGTGGCATTTTCCCATTTGTTATTTAATGTGGGAACGTAGGGAACCTACACATAAACAGAGGATGCTGGGAAAAACATAACAGTCAAAGAGGTCAGAAAAGGAAGATTTCCCTTCACTGTTTAGAGTCTGAATGATGTTTATTCTGATTTCTGAATGGTATTTTCTTTACAACATTTTATTTGCTTGTATGTTTTTTAAAAGAAGATCCCGTGATTGGCATTTTTTAAAGATTTTGTCTTAATTCTAACATGTCATTATGATGTGTTATGAATCTCTGCCAAATTTATACACAAATTAAGAATATCATGTGAAATAACACCATGGCCATTACAGAATTAGACATGTGTTAACCTGTGCCGACTAGCCGACTTTACAACTTTGCAATTGTTTGATGGTGTGAGCTAGCTAGCTAGCTATTTGTTGCAACTTAAAGTTACACAAAGTTGTCGAGCAAATTCATTTCTAAGGTGTTTATTTCTTTTTTTATGTGTAGCTGTATTGTTATTCTCAGGACATGATTATTAAAAAAAACAAAAAAAACAAAAAAACATACAGCTGCAAGTGGAGAGGATCACAATGCAAAACAGGCTTCGTATAATCCGTGCTACTGTTTCCGTGCCTAAGGTTAAGAAATATGGATAACAATATAAAATCACTTTATAAAGTCACTTTGTAAACTCAGAGTATGGATTTACACATTTTTATTTTCATATTAATTATCCCGGTAAGAAGTGGAGATAAAAAAAATAAAGTACGACTAAAAGTACAAATAAAGATGCACTTGAGTTCATTACTTAAGTAAATGTACTGTGTTACATGTGACACACATGACTGGCAGTTGTGCAAATAATCCTCTATTGTCAGGGTGCATCTTTCAAATGCTGCGCTCTATTTCACCTGTATATTGACTCAACATGTCCGGACCTGCCGCTGATTTTGACTGAGGGAGTAAACGGAGCCGCCGCCTCCTCAAAGTCACGCGCTCTGACAAACCTGCAGATAAACTAAGGGTTTGTGTCTGTGTTGTGTTTTTGCTTTGAACGTGACTAAGTATTGGATCTTTCAAAGTGTTAGCAAGCACTTTTTTATTATAATTATAAGAAAAAGTATATTAATATTAAAAGTGTGCTGTTGTAATATGATTTTACAGTTGATTTTTCTTGTTTTCTTGTGGGACAAGGCCTGTTTAGTGTGACCACTAAAAGAAAGGAGCTCGGGTGAGCGATTAGGTTACCATGCTGTGAAGGAAGGAGCAGGATGTCAGGAAAGAGGTGAACAGGTTGGGACTTGTCCTGCTTTTTTGAGGGCAGGATCCAAGCTGACATGTAGGAATGTGTCTCCATATAGAGCTTGAAATCTGTGCCATGCAATCAGCTTTCAAAAAAGATGACCCAAAGATTATAAAAAAAAACCAAAACTGTGATCTTTGTGGTGTTAAAAGCTAAAATTAAAGTTTTAAGCACTTATTTTGTATCCGTGGTTGCTGAAGTCCAGTTATGTTAATTTGAAAAACAAGACAGCCATGAATGAATGTGAGCAGATGTTTCCTAAAGATTCAGGCCTGGATTCATTAGACTTTATGTTTAATGTATATCGTTATATTAAAATCTAAGGGGGTGTTGACTTATTTATTTCCACAGAGGTTCCCTGTTTTAATTAAGATGTGGTTAAAACATATAAAACATTTCAAAGACTCCACTTAAGCCTTCACAGCTTTATAGGCATACATTATCATGCTGCTCACTATTTTATTACCCGATAATTCACCACTTAAATGCTGAATATGGTGTAATAAGATACTCTGCTCCACCTCCTTTTTTAAAAAAAAACCTCTTAACCATAATCTTAAGCATTTTCTGTGAGCAAAAGGTGAGTATCAACTTTTGTAAATGAGAGACAAAAATAAGGAGGCCTTCATGTTAAGAGTATTACAATAAATACACAATTTTACCCCTAAAAGAGACACATCGTCCAAAGTGGCCCTCAAATATGATTTTAAAAAAGTTGCCCCGATAACAAAAAGAGATATATTCAGCAAAATTTTATCAAGGAAAAAATCCTTCGCATATACGCACACATCCACACAAACACATGTTAAAAATGAATTTTAAAATATAAACGGTTAATTTGTATTGTTTGATTTCAAAGAGACAATTGTGAGTGATGACATCTAATACACTGATATTTTTCCAAAAAGTATGACAATACATGAGAGTTTTCAACCTTAGATGTATTTTTTTTGGTCAATTACTTTCCTACATGCAAAACTTTGATTAAATTTTTAAAAAGTTTTTAAGTCTCATGAAGGCTTCTTCTTAGTGGAAGACTTACAAATATTTTTAAGCTTAAATCTAAAGCATCATTTGATTTATAATGGAGCAAATTTAGTGTATTTAGCCATGTGTTTACCTACATGGTTAGGTAATCTTACACTGAGGACCTTATTTCTCTATTATGTTGAATTTAACATCCTGAATATAAACATACCTCATACAGTTTTAACACTGATATGAAGTATAAAGCAAAACACATCGAACAATAAACTTCCTGGTCAAAAGAAATTAATAATAATGAAAATTCCAGGACAGTCTCTGGCTTTAAAAAGTCCACATCCACACAGATGATGACTGACAGAAGTCCTGGTGTGTCTCCGTCCATCAGACAGGAAGGAAAATTCTTTGAGGAGACGACAGTAATCATCACGGCGCGAACCGTCCTGACCTCGGCTGCCTGAGACTCGACCTCTCACCTTCTGACTGACCCCGACTGGCTGCTGTGGAGTTGACGGTGGTGTCAGAGGGTTGGAGGCGAACCCCTTCAGTCCGGATAAATGAATCCTCCACATGTTGCTGGAGGAATGTCAGGTCATGGTCCAGACAGTCCGGAGTTCCTCCCCTAGGAGTTTAGGAATTCGGGCACCTGTGAAATTCCCTTTACTCTTTTGGGGGGCTTTGGAGGAGGGGGTGAATCCCTCTTAAGTGCATCTGCAGGGGGGTCCACCAGAGACGGGGAGGTGCTTGACTTTTCTCTCATGACAGTGAGTCTTGTCTCTTATTGATCATCTACCATGTAGTTTTTTTACACTTGCTGGGTGTTCAACAGCTGCTAAAAAAACCTTTTTACTGCCATCTGTTCACAGTTTTCTCTTTCAAATCAAATTGTGAAGTGAATCACACTTTGCAAACGGTGACTCACAGACCTGATTGTGACCCAGGAAGAGATCAGTGCTTTTAAAAACAGCTGATTAAAGTTTTTCATCACTCTGCACCACAAAGAAACAAGACTAAGACTTTGCAGATGGTTAGCAGCTCTGTGAGGCTGCAGTTTTGCACACAAGTGCATTGAGCGTGCATGCTAATATGCTAACAGCATGCTGATATTAAACAGGACTTATGCTCACAGCCTTAATTTAGCATTTTTGCATGCTAACATTTGCTAATTTGCATTAAACACAAGGAGCAGCTGAGGCTGAATGTAATGTCACTGATTTGCATTTTATTGGTCGTAAAAAAAAATAAAGGAGAAAATAAAAGTCTGATCTGAAGAAGACATTTGAGGCTGAATGAAGAGATCACAGCAGTTAAAACGATTAATTCTGAGCGGAACATGAATATGCATGTACCAAATTTAACGGCAATCAATGAAAACACAGACATTAAAGTAAAACTCAAATGTCAACATTGTGCTAGAAAAAAGTTTGAGATTCAGAAAAGTCAGTAAGATTCTGTTAACTTTAATGGCAAGGCATCAAATAATTGTTCAGTATTTCAGTTTAAACAAAAAAAGGTGAGTTCAGTAACCAGCAATCCCAACATTAGACGTGTTGCTCGCATGGCTGCAAACTACTAGAATATCTTTATTCCAAGTTTCATTGGAATATTTCCTCTGCCTTTAACCTCAAGAAATGTGGCTGTTTTTTTTATATAGATTTAAATGTAATTGAGTGTTAAATGAGGTGTGAGGAGTAAGACACAATGAAAAGCACCAGTTTCACACAAAACACTTTTCCACCATTTTTTAAACATCATAAATCACCTCAGACCTGATTCTTACCAGCAGAAAGCCGGCAGATCTGACCAGCTTTTTTCTTTTTTTCTTTTTCCTTTTTCCTTTTTTACTGAAACAGTGGCTGGAATTTAAAGAGGAGAGTCTGTGAAGTTCACAGGATGACAAAACCGGACCCTTTTGATGTACTGCACAGTTGAATCAGTGTCAACTGTGCCTGAAGCCCAGACAACGAGCCGGTGTCACATTTTATAATCTGTGCGTATGAAACCTTTGAAGCGGCGAGGCTGCAGCTCATGAATAACAACAGACAGAAGAAGAAGAAGTCTGTGCAGGATCTGTTGATAGCATTCAAACACATACAGAGTCTTATGTGACTTAATTTTTTGGCAAAATCATTAAATAGATTGATCAATGCCTGATAGTGGCAGATAATAAAATGAGCATGCAGCATTAATGCATCAAAAACTGCACCTTCTGCAAATGTATGCACACAGTACATCCTTATGTCTGTCCAAATTCACTGCATATTCAATTGTGTTTTCTCATATTTACTGAATATAAAGGAAAAAATACATCAATTAATACAAAAAAAAAAGCAGCAGTGATTTTCTGTTTGTTTGCTCTTCTCTCCAAAGATTAGAGATGCAAGAAAACCTGAGAAGGTGGCGGCGATAAACAAAAATGGAGAAAACGGCAGCAGCTGCGGTGAGAGATGAAAGCAGCCGAGGGAGTGCGAGCATTTAAAGGCTGTTTAACTTCACATCATAAATCGTGTAACAAACCTCCACTTCAGAGAAAAAAACTCTGAAGGAGCCGACCACAAGACTAACACACGGACAAACAACCAAAGTATAGTTTTAAGTCGTTTCTTCGTCCGTGACGTCACGTGAGGGCTCATATCAGTCGCAGCGCTGCAGAAGAAGAATCAATCAGAAAGCCTCAAAGTTACATAAACTTGTTTTTTTGCAAACTACTTTGTCTTTTTTAAGACTCACCATTTCCCTCCACAGCCTGCACAGCAGCCCGCAGTGTTATATAATTCATAACGTATGGCCGGAGCTGCACGTTCACTCGTCATAACTTGATGCAATCACTTTATAACAACCAAGAGAACATTAATATCCTTCAGACGACGTCCGGCTGTGTAACACCAGACAGCTCAACACATCACTTATCAGCTAAGAGACATGATGTCCTTCAGAGGGCAGAGATGACATTAAAAGATTTAAAGATCCCGATGTGATAGATCTTCATGCTTAAAGCATACTTGGTGCGTGGAAAGTAATGAACATGTCAGAAGTTAGAATGAGTTTATTTTAATATTCATCAGCTGACCGTCGGCCGCCTGCCGTGGAGTTCAGAGGACATGAAGCACGAGCGCAGCCTCTGATAGGTTCATTACTGAGGTGAGTTAAGGCCCATGTTCGTCTTCAGAATCCCAATCAGCAGGTCGTTAAATGTGTCCTCCCTCATGGTCGAGGACAGGATGACTGATTCCTGTCGACCTTTTTCTTTTCTTCTTCTTCTTCTGTGGACTCAAACCTCCCTGTGAAGACAGACGGTCTCAGCTTGTCTGCAAGTGGACGTGTTAGCATAATATTGTTTCACTCATGATCATATTTCATCCTACATCGTCAAACTACTTCACAGTAAGCTGCTCAGACTCACTGCAACTCCGGATATCAGCTCCAACCTCTTAACTCTGTGTTTACAGGCTTGTTTCTGCTGATAAACACGTTTGGTTATGCTCAGTTTAGTCTGACATAAAAGCTCATTTCTGATCCTGGAAAATGTAATTCTACACAATAATGTTAACTCACAATGTGATCACTTACCAGCTTTTTTCTAACCTTATTTCATCGTCTTCCTTGTAATCAGAAAGGGATTTTGCATCCATAAGAAAACAGATAAACTGCAAAAAGCTCAGTACATCTCACATTTAGCAGTCAAAAAGTACTTAAAGATGGAAAAAACAATTTTTTATATAATATCGCTGGCTTTGCCCCATAAAATAAGCATAAAGTAAGGCTAGAAAATGTGCAACAAGGATAGAAAACTATAACATACTGAATTAAAACAGATGGGTGAACAAATAAGTCCCTTAATGAGCAGTGGGTGTTTTTAGTGCATTACACTGTAAGTTATTTTCATTTTGACTTGTGGACCAATCAGGCGACAGCAATTTCAAGTGACCAAGCATCAGCTGGTCTGTTTCACAGGCATGAAGGACTCTTTATGCACGAGTGTGTCAGCAGCTAACTACATTATCTGACCTCAGACCTGCTGACAGTCGGCTAAATCATCCCTGTAAAGACACACATCACATTTTTAGGACACAAACAGCATCTTCTGATCCATAAGAGATCAACAAATTATGGATGTTTGACATCCAACGGGCTCTCATGAACCCTTCCATTATTCCTGAGCCTTCCCCTAAAAATACATGTTGACAAACACCAGAACCCTGCAATTAAAAGGCCTCTGCCTCCGAGACACTGCTGCTGACGAAGTTTCGGTAATTGTTCCCCTGTCATATGAACCTTGTAATTACCTCGAGGAGATCGGTGGCATCTTCTCTGCGCGAGGCCGTCACGACTGCACAGAAATAGTCGGCCTCCCTGCCTCCTCGTCCTCCTCACAGAGGGAAACACCGGAGTCATGATCCGGCTCCGAGGCTCTGAGCCTGCAGCCCTTTTCCTGATACTTTGTTTCAGATATAAACAGGAAGTCGAAGCTGTGAGGCAGAAAATGTGTCAGGAAGTGTGTTGTGGAGTGAATGGAAGTGTTTGGGATTAGAAGAGTGCGTGTTCTACATGGTGGATAAGTGGGTGACCTAGATGTTGTTGTAGTCCTCCACTCTTTGAACGTCTCCTATCATCCAAAGGGACGAGGATGGTGATAAAAAGCAAACAGATAAAGAGGAACGGCGTCTCCAGCTGGTTGAGTGATACTTGTGGGCAGCAGCAGGTTAAAGAGGAAGGTTGTGAGTGGAGGGTTGCCAGTTTGGATGTGCTGAAAGATCCTGGCAGCAAAGGGAAATTCATTTTTACATCTAAATGGTAACAGATGAAAGTTCACAAGTGAAAGTCTTTTGCAGTAACTCAAAACTACGTCATTTCAGAGGTCATCAGGTCTCAGAAGTATCAAAGAAGTGTAAAGTGTTTTTTACTCAATAACAATGATCAGTTCAGGTCCAAAAGGTCTTAATTACAACCATTAAAGGGTAAAATAATGTAGGTAGGACTTACCTGTGGGATAGATTACAATTATTATTAGAAGATTATGTGATTGGCTCTAAGAGATTGTTTACAAATGAGCTGCAATCTGATTGGACTAAACCCCCAGCGAGCTTGTTTGAGCTGAAGATGGGACGAACAGCCATGTTTCTTTCTGCTTCTTGCTCTTGTTAGATGTTTGCTTCTTTGGTGCCTCAAACTGCGCCATGTTAAAGTAATGCATGACAATTATGACTTGGAAACAGCTGCCCACAGCGCCACCAGCAGGATATCTGCAGTAAATGCTTTGCTACTGCTTTAATACCACTAAATCTGCATATTTACTGTTAGTCTGCAACAATGCACAGAGTCCACCTGTGGTTTTAATAGTCGACTAGCTGACTAATTGACTGTTCTGTGAAACTCTCAATATAAATGGGTGTTTTTTGGGGGGAATTAATCTTTTTTCCTGTAATGATATCATTGTTTTTGATGGATAATCCTTGTCAAAGAGTTAAAAAAGTTAATGAGGTTTTCAGACTTCAAGTTCCTGTTGCCGGACGTGCAGCTTGTTGCCCTGAAACAAACAGGTAAATATAAAGTTACTGGTTAAAGGCCAAAACAACCTGCTGCTGCCAGTTAGAGGAAATGCTTTCCTGCCACATCTGACAGTACAACAATAATACCACGCATGCCGATGACACAAAGACGCTTTGGGGCATCCGCATCGTCATTACACTTATTATGTAACTGCATAAAAGTGGGATCAGTGGACCACTGCTGAGTTGTTTGCTTGACCAATCAGTGAAGATCTTGTGTTAACAGTCGAATTAGTAACAAACATCCGAACTCCAAACATTTAGTTTCTGCAGCAGCGGAGTAAACTGCGTTTGTTTTGACTTGCTTTGCACACGTGAATAAACTCAATAACCCCGAACTACAGCAGAGACTCAACCCTGAGAGGAAGCTGCCGGGCTTGTTGCTTTCGGGCCCCAACACGACTGTAATCTGCCTGTTTAAAGTAATCTGATGATCTTCAAGAGGCTCAGATACGAGCTTTTATGGGTCAGACATGCAGCTGCCGCCAAAGAGCTCGACTCTGAACCGACACAGTCTCTAAATAAACTCTAAACACACCTGGAAGGACCTCACAAGAGCTGGAAAGTACCTGTGTACAGTAACCCAAGTGCTGTACTGTATTTTACTGGAGTATTTCCTTTTTAATACATTCATGCTTTCACATGTCAGAAGGAAATATTGTAATTTTTATTCAACAACTGGGAGCAGACTGCAGAATAACTTGATACATCCGTTATATCAAAATATAACACAGACTAGAGCCATTCAGCATCATGAGTCCTTTTACTTTTCAAGTAAATTATGCTGGAAATAATTCTTTACTTTGACTCATGCACAGTTTTAAATTTAGTTTAGTTTTTTTTTACTTACAAAAGAGTATTTTTATGCTGTGATACTGATACTTTCATATAAGAATAATGATCCGAGTATAATTTCTTTTGGAGCCTGCCTCAAGTGGCCGTTTGAGGAACTGCATTTTTTCATACTTTTTTTAATTTTTCAGCTTAAGAGGTTGTATGTTGTGTTTTATACTTTTTCTTCTCTAATTGATTGAGTTTTTCTTTCACTTCTTGAGCTCAGAGAGTCGAAGAGAAACTAACTGACGTACACGGTGATATATGCTTGAGTATAAACCTATTACTCATCACATTTTAGGCTCACGGAAAACCAACATCCCATCCCTTTTCCTTTCCTCTCCTCTCCTCCTGTGAGGAGATTTTAAAAATGTTGCAAACTTTTTTTTTCTGTTTTTCCTCCACGTTGACGTGTGAGTCAGGAATGCAGATGTCCAAACACACTCTGTCGAGCTCGAGGCCAGATTCTGCTCTCTCTGCTGACCTGCCATGATGTTTAAACTGGCGCTGAGTTTTCATGTGTTGGTTCAGAGGACCAGATGTGAGTGTGTGTGTGTGTGTCTGTGTGTGTGTGTGTCTTTGCGTCAGGTGAGGCGCTCCAAAACAAACCGTTTCCATGGAAGCAGCTGCAGCGCCCACCGAGTCTGAAGTTTTGAGATTTGATGGAGCATCGACTTCCTCCTGACCAGAAGATTTCTGTCTCCACGCCGACGCAAACCACGAGACACCCGGAGGAGAACATCAACACCTCAGTGCTTACACAAACACGACATCTGACATCTTTTGCATAAAGTTTTATTACTTGATTTTTATCTCACGGTAAGGAATGTGTTTATTTTAGCAATCCCTGAAAACCCCTTTTTATAGCTTAGACATTCATTTTCCATTTAACATGTTAAGCTAACATGATCCCAATCAAACTCAGAGAAATCCGTACCATTTTCCAAGGTAACGGCATGTTTCCTGTCACCTGTTGCTACATTTCATGAATAAGGATGTTGCCTTAAAGTTACTCAAATAAAACTTTAATAACTTTAATCTGCCTGAGTCAGTCAGATGGACTTTTATCTGCAATGCTGGCTATTAAACAATGAAATAAACAAATCCCATGATGCCCTGCTGCTTCATGACATCATCAAACCGTGCCTTTTGCTGAGGTTGATTTTGATAGAGAGACCTCTAGTGGCAGAAATCACACATTGCGCACATAAGTACACGCACTTAGCTACTTTCCATTAGTGGTTTTAACAAATGATTTCATAGGAAAACTCCTCTCAGAGCAGCAGTTCGGTGGAGTTTCCTTGCATGAGTCAAACTTCGAGTGGTCGTTTATTATTTCTTTAAATGGACCCAAGTGTGTTTTTTTTGTTTTTTTTCTGCTCTGCCCTGCAAAAAACCTTCCCCTGCTTCAACCTCTTGTCCTGAGCTGGCCGGCACATTGCGGAGCCAGGCCAGTATATTTCCCTGTGTTTACACTGCAGGGAGCATGTGCTGCTATTTTAAGTCTCCTGCATACAGTGAGAGACAGAGCTTTGCGTCCAGGCGGAGACGAGCAGCCGGCCTCTCTGTCTGTGGCCCAACCACGACGGCCTCCTGAAAACATACCTGCTGCAGACTGAAGGGGAGACACAACAGAAACCTTTGTGTTCATTTTTTTTTTTAATCTCTGCTGGAGCCACCGTGTAATTATCTGGCCTGAGAGGAAGTGACACGCAGCTCATAGATGTAAATGTGGGTGGGCAGAGGGTGGTGTTTATGGTAAAAAAAAAAAAAAAAAAAATCATTTTGGTGCACTGTAATCATAGTGGAGAAACAATTAGTCACTAAACAGTCTTTTTGATGGATGTTTGACTGTGTGGCCGAGCAGAGAAAAGAGGTACTGTAGCTGCAATATGGCGCCCGAGGTCCAGACCAGCAAATGAAGGTAATCATGAAGGTAAAAAGGGAGAGTTTAGAGGTTTAAACATGACGTGTTTTTTACAAAAATGGAGAATTGTTTCAACAGTTTAATCTGAATCACTTTGAATGTGACTGAACTAGTTTGATGCGATGAAGTCGGTATTTGAAGGAGGTTGTGATGGATGAAACTCTGGACTTGGACGACTTATTTTCAGTCTTCAGTTGCAGTTTAGGTTTTGGCAGCTGAAAACTACTCGGTTAGGTTCAGGAAATCATGGTTTGGATGCACGTAGCATTGTTGGTTACGGAAACCCGAGTACAAATAGGATCTTTTAAAAAAGGAAAAAGAAAAAAGACTCATATTATCATATAATGTGCCTAATGGTCTTTTAAAGTATTTTTATTTAGATAATTTAGATTCTTTCTGGCCATATAATCACTTTCTTCTGCATTTGCTCTTTGATTTATGTCATTAATTAAGAGCAAGTTTTTCTAATTTCCAAAAATGTTGCATTCAAAAGTACAATGATCCCATTATATTGATATAAATTCACATAAACTAAGTAAAAATAAAGAAAAATGTTGTATTAGCATACAGATTCACACATTTTGGCCGGATTCTGTTGTTTTAAAACCAATTGAGAAGAGCTGTAGTCAATTTCAAATGATTGTGCACAATAGTTTTTGACAGATTTTGAAAAAACATTTAAAGACTTAAAGGTTTTAATTAGTTTTACAGTTAAGATAAAAACAAGGTGATGATGTTATTTGAATACTTTGTCGTGCATGAAAATTTCACCTCAGTTGATCCTTTATTTTTTAATTAAAAGCTGCTTTTGAGGCCAAAATCATAAGAAACATTCACATAATTGTGGACACATAATTTGAAACCAACCAGTCTGACCTGCTGAATGTTTATGTGTAAAAAAAAAAAAGGCATTTTTAGAAAGAAGGAAGACGAACAAAGAGACAAAAAGGCTGAAAGAGCAGAAAAACAATAACAGCCTGATGTCGCCGCCTGATTATCCTCCACAGCATTTCCCAGTGATGAATAACTCATCATTACAAGCCCAAACAGAGGAATCTCTCAATCTCTCCATCTTCCTTATAGGTTTAATGGTCTAACCACATGGGGGACACTGAGGGGACGCGGCGGCTCAGAGAACAAGTGCTGCCTTGTTGAACGCTCGCTCTCGCACCTCGCTGGCGTCCAGTAGCTCAGCGAGCGAGGCGGGATCATATAACACTGCCTTGTTTTTCTCATGGATTTTTGTGGTTTGAGCAAAAAAAAAAACAAAAAAAAACCCTCCTGGACACTGGCCCGGGGATTTATATTAAAAAAAAAAAACCTCAATCCAGAAAATGCCTCTGACTCTGGTCCTGCATACTGAGGAGGAACCAGATCCTCATATAATGAACCTTTCAAAAGGCAGAAAAAAAAGGCCACTTTGCAAATCAAATTCATATAATTCATCATTTGCTGGAAGTGGCTCCCATTTATCTTTATGAGGCTTTAACCAGAGATGGAGTCACCGGAGTGGCAGTGAAACGGACTCACAGTGAGAATCAGGTGAATTTTCAGCACGGAAACGGGACGGAGGACTGTGGGAAAGCAGAGCTGTTAAAGTTTCTGTTTGTGTTTGCGGTCGGCTGCTCGCCACCGAGGTGGAAACAGTGACTCAGGTCGAAGCCGTGGACGTCCTCCCACCATGACTGAGGATGAGGAGGCACTTTCATGATGGATCAACACTCAGGCTGTTACTATAAAGCAACAAGTACATTCATCCTAGTACTATACTCAAGTACAATGTTGGAGTATTTAATGCAAATTACTTTCTACTTTTACTCAGTTTTAGCGGCAAATATTGCACTTTTTACTCCTTTACATCGACCTGACAATGTTAGCAAGGCCGCAAGTTTCTTTTCAGATTAATTGCACAATATGTAACTTCTGCCATGAAAACAAAAGGCGTAGTTTGATGATGTCATGAAGCAGCATGGCATCATGGGATTTGTTTATTTCATGGTTTAACCATTGCAGATGAAAATCTATCTGACTGACTCAGGCAGAGATTTTTATAGATGAGATGTGTTAGAGATTTATTAATGTTGTGTTCAGTCACGTTTGCTGACTTTCCTCCTCATGAAAGTTAGCGCCAGGTGACAAAATGAAACGCACCTTTAAGAAAATTAAAGTTTTCTCTAAGTTTTAATTTTGTTTAAAACATTTGGAATAATATAAGTACAAAATTTAACAATATATAATTTAAAGATATAGTCCTTTTTAGACATCTGATGAGAAAATTTTGCATATTTTGTTCAAACCTTTAGATCAACAGAACCTGGTAATTCAAATGAAACCAGCAACAATAAAAACAGTAATTTTCTAGTTGATATAGTAAGTAAATTTATATATAAAACATAGTTACATTAAACTGATAAGAGCCATTCTGTAAGCAGTGAAAACTTTTACATTTGACACTTTACACTTTTGTACTTATGAGCTGTTAAAACTCCTTGCAGCTCTTTCAGTAAAGGTCTGGATTCCTCTGCAGCTCCTCTTTGACGTCCTTGTAGTGGGATTGTTCTTCATCTCGGTGTGAAATATCTCCATCTCATCTCTCACACTGACACTCGCTCTCTTTGTCTCTCTCGGACGCCATCATCTAAATTTACTCCACCTCCTCAGTGGTGAGTGAAGAGAATTTAAAACCAAGGCACATTTTTACAGCTGCACCATCCCATCAAACAAAAACATTTTGGATTTCTTTGCACAAAATTCCACAAAGTTTCAGCCTGACATGTTTGTAATAAGTGTAAAGAGGGTTTTAAAAAGATCAAGGCCGCTCTGTGAATACCAAACATTTCGACCACATGCTCTGCAAAATAAGTGCCATCGATCACACTCTCCCCGATCAAAACAAACAGGCAGGTTTCATACACTGGCTTGTCGTCTTGCAGCCCCATTTTTCCATTTAGAGAGTGAGAGTAACACTGATGTGGACACATAAAGGGAGTGAAGGTAAATAATGAAACCCAGCGCTCCGCTCTTGTGCCAGTTGGCTTGAGTTGCATCTGCAGCAGAAAAAAGATTTATAGTTTATATAAAGAGCTCAGTTTTTTCTGCAGCAGAGGTAGTTTATTTCTCACAGTGGAGCTTCATAAATGAACTGATGTTTCTAAAACATTTGTTAGTAAAGCTTTTAAATTTTTTAAAAATTTTTCTGCTCACTTTTGAATTCGAGTCATTAAAGATGTCATCCAGTTTTGCTGGTTGACTCTGCACCTGTAAATTGACCTAAACGCTAATGTTAGCATGCTAACCATTCCCACAACGCAGCAATCTTATAAGTTCCAAAAACTGCAGTTCCTCAAATGACCACTAGAGGCTGACTTCAAAATTTCCCATAGAACCTCATGTTTAAAGCCAAACTTTACAGCAAAAGTAAACATACTTACACTCCTTGTTCATGAAAACTGTACGTGGAGATGTATTTTAATATAATTAACTTTCTTAAATTACATTAAGGCTAGTAAGTAAGAGATTTAACATCACACTTAGCACCTCTGATCACCACTGTGATGTACTTTTATGTACTTTAATGGCGATATGAATACATTTAAATTCATGGGGGGGTTGTTTTTTCATTTTTAATATTTTTTTTTCTGAGTTTAGGTCTCAAGGAAACACCAAATTTCTATTTTGGGCCTCGAGCTGAAATAGTTGAGGGACTTCTGCTTTATGGACCTTAAATACCTGTTGGAAACTGTAATCCAACCAATCCTGGTCAAGATATTTCACTCTGAGCAACATGTGTGAACCACCTGGTGGCGCTAGAGTCGGTCTGTGAGATTAATCTATTCGGAAAAACGTATGTCTGCACAAAATTTTATGGCAATTCATCACAAAACAGTTGAGATATTTCAGGTATTTCTAACAAGAGGGATGAAAAATCTTTCCGGTTTAATTGTGTAAATGTACAGGATCCAGTTTCACTGCTGCACGAGAACTTTCCTGTTAAAGTGAAAACAGGGACAACACGAAACCAGAAGGACCAGAGCGAGTTAAAGGGACATAAACCAGTAAACCAGTTGCCATCTGTGTTCACTTTAAAGTGCAGAACAATAGAACAACTGACTGACCAGAGGAGGGAAACCTGCACATGCCCGATAAATTGAACCCAGAGGGGCAGGCGGCTTCAGCTGAGTGTGCACGCAGCTTTTATCAAGCATCTGTTAAATGTTTTGCATGTGCACACACTCAGATCCGCCAGCACTCGAACATCAGAAGGGCCTGCAGCCGAGCGAGTGGTGCAGCAAAGAGGGGGGAATCCTCTCCAACAACTTCCTGCTCCTCAGGGCCCTCGCAGATATTAAACCTGCTAAGCGGAGCACGTGCAGGAGGCTTCAGGAGCTGAAACGACAGCCCTGATTAGAGATCCACTCCGGTGAGCGGCCCCCCTCTTAATCCTGAAGGGGTGGGGGGTGTACTGCCCACTCAAAAGGCTGGAGGTAACTCCATGCAGGAAACAGGAAGCCGGAGGAGAACAAATGAAAGGAAACGTGAACTATAACTTGACGTTTGCTGCATTAAGTGCCTCCGTGCATTTCCTGTCACCTGTTGCTTAAAGAGTAGTGCTGTAATTTGCTGTTGCCTCTGTGGTGGATGTTTTCATCTGCTGTTTGTCCTTCTGCTGCTCTCTGCACTTTGAAATTCTCCTGTTCTGATATAATATCTTATTTTTTTTTACCTTCTGTTTTGTATTTCTCTTTTAAATATCATTTAAATGTCTTTTTTCTTTGATTTCCTCTTGTTTCATGTCTTATATTTTCTATTTAAAGCCCTTTAAATTGCCTTCCTGTTGAAAGCTGCTATAAAAATAAACTTGCCTCATATTAACAGAACACAGATTTGATACAAGAGTGACATCTAGTGGCAAAGAATGGCACACATACACTTTCAATTCCTCATTTATTTGTGATTTGATTCATTAAACTATTCTGTAAAGTAATGTACAAAACATTTATTGTTCTTTTTCTTCTTTATATCTTCACATTACACATTTATACACTTTATATAATCTTTTATATGTTTACTAAATGTATAAGTTGTATTAAATAACAAAGTACATGTATTAAAATACTGCACAAGTTTGAAGTACTTGCACTTTAGTGGAGTATTTCTGTCTGACGCTTCCTTATATTTCTACACTTCACCACATTTTAAAAGGAAATTTTGTACTTTTTACCTCATAAATTTATTTGAGCTATTTTGCTAACTAACTACTGCTAGTGTACAAATTTTGCAGTTTTGTTAAAATATTTAAATTTGTTTTCTATGATGTTCCTGAAACGTTCTCAGCACCTTCTACAATTTATTTCCATTTTTAAGCAGCTGTTGAATTTTCTGCATGCATCACTGACGAATATGAACACAAGAGCTTCATATTTGTGTCTGTTGACTATCTGAAGCAACACAGGCAGCAAAAAAGAAACAGTTTGCAGAGTTAACTCTTTATTTAAAGAAATGTTCAAACAATGAGGGAGCACAGCCGGCTCGGAGTGAAGTGTGAATGCTACAAGCCATTAATAATGATCGAATAAAAAAAAAGAAAAAAAAGAAAAAAAAAATGACAACCTGTTTCAACCGTCACTGAAATAAGTAATTAGCTTTTCTGGAATATAAAGCAGCATAAAAATAGAAATGCCAATCATGGTAAGCCTGGTGAAGCCAAATGAGAGTGAAATGTGTTATAAACGCTGGTCATACACACACACACACACACACACACACACACACACACACACACACATCCTTTTGCTTCATAAGACTAAAATGGATACAGGCTGAGCTCAGAGAGGCATTAATATTTTAAAAAAAATGCATAAATGTGCCATATATTCATAAATTCAACGAGAAACCAATGTACACAAAATGACACTCGGTTATATAAATTAACCTCAGAAGTCGAGGTTTAATTTAACATTTTGTGGCTAAAAAAAAAAGGAAATGATTACATGGTAAATGTCCAGTTTAAAGTGGTTAAAGGAGATTATAGTGAGATAAATTGCGCCTCCCTTTAATGAGCAGACAGCTTCGCTCGGGTCCTCTGACCGCTCCACAGAGCAGAGCAGCGTCAGGACGGATACGCCACACTTCTCTCTGAATATAACGAGTAACACAAATGAGCCTAAGTCCCTAAACTGCTCCTCTGTTTGACTGTATTACGGCATGCAAATACTGAACTGAAGACCTGCTGTCAGGTCCACGACACATCTGGATCTTTCATTAAACATCTTTTAATAAATGGAGATTAACAAGAAACAAAATAGCAACAAAAAAAGAAATAAGAACTTCCCATAGATTGAGTGATACATTATGGGGACGTACAGTTTCTACAGGACAACATTCACCAGGTCGTTTATTTGAAGTGAACATTGTTCCTTTTTTAAAATCATCCTCTACGACAAACACACAGCTCACCCTGCCGCAAAGCACAGACGCTCTAAGAAGGGTTCCCGCCCCTGAAAGTACCTGTGCAGAGAAGATGCACCTTTCTCAGGGAAAAATTAGAGTTTAGGAATTGATATTTGAAACTCTGAGTCCCCTTTTTAAAGTTTTAATTCCTAAGATTTTAAATGAAAACAAGTCCCATGTTTTAAACTATTTATGGTCTGTTTTGTTTCTGTGATACCTGGTTAATGTAGTTGTACTAAATTTTATTGTTTGTGGTGGAATCAGCCAACCAGCGCTACATTTAAATTGCCCTAACACACACACACACACACACACACACACACACACACACACACACACACACACACACACACACACACACACACAC
>JAQMCX010000015.1:5403900-5421948 GCA_029814765.1 Acanthurus leucopareius
AATTTTTGGTTGTTTTTCTTTCTGCTTTTAAATGTATTTCTGTATGTTCGAAATAAATAAATTCAATTCAATTCAATATAGTGATGGACAAGAAGATAAATGTGCAGACGTCCAAATACTTTTGAACTTTTGCTCTTTCAATATTAATCATTTCATTATTGTTGTTATTATTATTATTATTATTGTTGTTGTTGTTGTTGTTATAATCATTGTTGTTATTATTATCATCACCACCGGTATGGTGTACCTGTACTTTATTTTGAACTCATTTAGTAATTAACATTTACTACCAGCAGGGGGTGCTGTTGTCCTTGACATTAGTCAGAAAGGAGGCGGCTCTGACTGTTGCATGAGAGAGAAAATGTAGGTTTATGAATTTATCAAGGTTGCATACTGTCTGTTCAGGTATTCACCCAGTAGTTTGTAGTAAATGTGTGTATGTGAGACACAAGCATTTGGCTGCTATTCAATAAAAAGTACAAGCTGTCAGCAGAGAATAATTGCAATTTTTTCTTGAATAAACCTGCAAAAAATGCTGCTATATGATCAGTGATAGATCTATTGAGTCAGCACAAATAAAGTTTGAGCATCAATCAATATGCAACTCAAGTTTCTTGAAGCAAATTAACAGGTTTTTGTCACTAATTTCAGTGGCGAGTAGGTGGTAAGTAAACAATCTTTTTATCCAAGATGAATTGTTTGTTCGGCTTAGTATCTTCAAAGCTGCAATGCAGTATTTTGCATTTTGCATCTGCACATGCAACACCCCACCGAGAGCAGAGTGAAATCCATTTGATTCGACCTGGAGGTGAAGTGCTATCTCATTAGACCCTGACTTCTGAGGAATGTGTCGCTGTTTTGTCAGTGTTTCCCCTTCAGCATTGCAATAGCATGTCAGGTATTTTCACTCGTCTGATGAAACTGTAGCTGTTGAGGAAATGTCACAACTGCCAGATCATACTCTCAAACACTTCTTCTGCTGAAGCGTACGTTCGTTAATCCGTTCATTTTTAGTCACGTCTGGGTTGCAGTGACAGTGATGGTTGTTTAAACAGTGAAATACAACTACAAACAAATCCCATGATTCCTTTCTACTTCACAAACTACACCTTTTGTATTCATTGTTTTGGTAAAGCGACCTCTAGTGGTAGAGGTGACAAATTATGCTTTTAAATAAAAGATGGGATTGCAGGACTTAAACAGTGTTTTTACACAACATTATTGCAACTTTACCGAAGTGAAAACCATTTTTTACTGTTTTCCTCTTTCATTTAATCATCTGATGACCATTTATCTGTTACCATCACAACTCCCTCCGGGGGTCCTGACCCCCCAGGTAAAGACCCACCCGCCCCTAAGGTGGACACTATACCAAAGAAAGTTTCCTCTGACCTTTTAAATCCATTTATTTTGGATCATTAACTGAACATCAATTTTGAATGAGCCTCATCATGGTGCATTTTAAGTATCTCAGGGTCTTTTTTTGCCAAATCCACTGGAGAAAATTTCAATTTTACTGCAAACAAGGCCAAAATTTTGCTTCCAACCTGCAAATCTGTCCTCCAAAACAAATCTTAACCTGCTTAAATCAGTTTTTCTGTGCCTACTGAGTTTTGTCGCTCATGAACCACCATATTTCTGAGCATGTGTCACAATATTTGTGTTTTAAGAGAGGGAGAGAGTCAATCAGCCTGCCTGTGTTTCTGTGCAGGAGAGGATTTCACTACAAGTGAATCTGCAGAATGAGAGCAGTTATTATTGCTGGGAACCTGCAGGCAGATTGCAATGGCAGCCGGTTATCAGCGCACCTCACACTCTAAAAATACCCTCCAGATGACATCCTTTTGTGCCCCTACCATCGCCCCTTTCCTCCAGCCATCAGCTCTGCTCCACTTGCACCACAGAATGAATCTCCTTCCTGCTCGGCAGTCATCTGCTCTTCCACTTCAACTTAATGTGGCAGTGAGGAAGAGAAGTGGAAGAGCAGGAGGTTGTGATGCTGTCTTGTGTTGTTTACAAGCTGCTGCTGCTGCTGCTGCTGCTGGGTCGAACAAGAAGCACTTGAAGGTTTTCCCTCAATCTATCAATACTTAATTCAAAGGTGAATTATCTCGACAGTCATAAAATTATTGCTTCGACCTCTGACACCGACGCTGGCGCCTCTGAGGGAGCTCGTGTTCAGAGTTCATCTTAAAGACCCTGATGTGATACGGTGCTGATCCTTCCACGCCGAGCCGTGGAAGATTTTTCTAATTATACATTTAATTTGCTGCAGATTAAACTGTTGATGGCTGGCCATAGGCTGGCTGTTGCCATGGTTACCGCTGTGCCACTGTGCAGCCTTTGAATGCCAGTTACGGATGCAGTCCTTCAACTATTTTTCTCTGTGAAATATTTTTCTTTGGGCTTCGGTTCGGCACATTACTCAACCCACAACATGCACTTTTAGGGTCAGATTTTCATTCTAGCAGCCGTTTCTAAAAAATCAAGACCGAACTTTGAACCTTGCCTCTAAAAAGACTGTCTGCTGATGAAGAAGGCATGTAAAACAAAGTAGTTTGAGGAGCTGGTTGCACAAATTATGAAGTTCAAACTCAGTCTAGTTAAAATAAACTTCTTTGCATCACTAAATATTCATTCACAGCCACAGTCTGCATGAGTGTTATTAGCTCTGAAGCTCAAACAGCATTTCTCCTTGTGTATTCATAAGAAAAAAAATTAATATCCATATTAAGGGTGGATTATTGAGTATACTTAACACTTTGATTGGCCATATTTATTCTTTAAATGGTTTATTGCCTCTGATTTAAAACACTACAGCTGTTTTTTGGCAACCAATTTGCATATTCTTTCAGATTTTAGGTTTTAATGGTGCAACACAATGTAGTGAATCACTGGGAAGTAATCTTCTCACTTCCTGATCTTCCAAGGAAAGAAACTGTGGGTTAAAAGAAGGAAAATGATGAGAAACTGAACTTTTCCTTTAGTGTGAAGATGCACTTAACATATGCATGTGGTGCTGCTTATATCAGAAAATATCAGGTCTGAGTTATTGTTGCACCTCATCGTCGTCGCAGCAGGTGTTTTCCATCTGAGGTCTTTAGCAACACACCTGTTGTTACATCACTGATTGGCTAGACTGCTTGAAAAGTCTCAACCCAAACGAAGCAGCTTTCTAAAGAACATAATGTTCTTTCACAGGCTGAAAGAATTCAAAACAGTCGGCTTTTTAATTATTTTTTGAAATATCAGATCATTTTTAAACAAAATAATGTCGAGTCAGAGTCCTGCATTTGTTGTGCAGTCTATAGACAGCACAACAAATCATGAAACATTCTGAGAAAACTGTGGAATATAGTGATAATTACTGTGTGTGTTTGTGTTTGTGTGTGTGTGTGTGTGTGTGTGTGTGTGTGTGTGTGTGTGTGTGTGTGGGCGGTTGAATTTGTATGAGCTGCTGAGAGCACAAGCAGATGATGTGACCTATTCACTGTGAGAGACACATTAATGTTTAATTATTGATCTCCTCAACAAAGGATTCAGATTTCTCACAAGGCTGATGTGCACATGTGTGAACCACAGCTGGACCTGATTAATGACACTGTCAGAGCCTTGAAAATCTCACTTTTTACCTTTTTGAAATTGCATTTGCATGTTTGCTAAAAACATTTTTAAATGGTGATAATGGTTTGTATTGTTGTGGTTCTGGTTGTGGAGTGCTGCAACAGTGGAGTTTCCCAAATTGGGATCAATAAAGTACATCTATCTATCTAAAACTGTGTATCAGAGCTGCGTGTCTGGAGTTTTTCTGCCCCCTAGTGGTCAGAATTTGATAAATGCAGCTTTAAGCTTTCAAGTCTTTCAAGTTAAGAGAATTAGGACATTTTTGATCAGAAAACACCTCACTGAGTGCACAAAGAGGAGTGTGTGTTTGTTTTTGTCTCCTTTCAAGAGAAACTGCAGACCTACCTGAAGCAAAAAAAGCCTGACGTGGCAATTACAGCTAAATACCTGCTCTTCCCAGGATCCCCATCAACATCTGGAGCCAGTGGAGCGATCCTCATTACCTGTGAGAATTCCATATTTTGCCCCGTGTCCTCTCATACATCTTACTCACCTCACAAACGAGGACTTCCTGCGGTTCAGACTCTCCTGAGGGCTTCACCGCCAACTGCTCGAGACATTACAAGCTCCAGGCAGCGCGGTTACACTCCAGCTTTTCCCGTAACCACGACAACACCAAAAACAGCATCATCCAGCAAACTGTGAACGACTTATTTTACATCAGTTATATGAGAACGGGTCTTGTAAGAGCAACCAGGTGTTGATTAATGCATCTTTAGGTGGTGATTCATTGGAAGTCTAATTCTGTTATCTAACCCTTACCGCCTTAAAAACCTGCAAATATAATTAACTTTATTTAAAACCTAAAAGGGTCTTGTGTATCCATGGATACAAATTTGGATTTAAGTATTAAATTCAGCTTTGCAACCAATCTGTTAACACTTGAGGTTGATTTCTGCTGTGTAATTTCCCCCTTTTTTTAATCTGACTCGCTTTAAAGGAGCAAAAAATCTTTGAAGTCCTGAAACAAACATGCAGACGGACATATTTTCTGTAATTATTTTTTTCTTTTTACCCATCTTCCCTCCTGCTATGAGACATCCTCCTCAGTGTAAAACCCAAACTACAGTGATTGCCTTTTGTAACCGAATCACCTCCCGCTCGCCTCACGAGGACCATGAATCACTCTGCATCCCTTAAACCACGTTGAGGATTTCTGCAGCTTAATGCCTTTGCTCATTTGTGAAGTCGGTACAAACAGTATCTCCCGTCTTCAGCTTCAGCTTCAGCCTTCAGCCGCCTGCAGAAGTGTCAAAGTGTCAAGCTATTGAACCCTCTGGCCACTGATTAATGAGGCTCTCTCTCTCTCTCTCTCTCCTCGCTCAGCCTGCAGCTCTCTTTAAGGTGCCACTGGGTTTCGGTTTGTTTTCTCGTCTGAGCCACCTGAGGGGACGACGCCGGATCCAACCCGTATGTCACATTAGGAAGCGTTGCATTCTGCATGACAAATGGTTTCTCTCCTAATGGCATGCTCCTCTGACAGACACTAAGATAGGCACGGCTAATTACCCAACACTTCTCCAAAAAAAAAACCAAACCCACTCTTTTCTCAAATGCAGCAAAAAAAAATTGCTTTCGTTTGCAACAAACGTATGAATGTTGGTCTTTACATGTGGGATTTGTAACAGTTAATCACATTTCTCCAGCTGAGAAAGGTGCTGAAATATAAATGAGGATTCCTGATGTGTTTTTCAACCACATTTCTCCCATCTGGTATCAACTGATGATCATTTCAGCGAATGCACAATCAGCATCAGATCCTCATGAGCTCAAAGCAGCATATTAATTATTAGCATTTACTTAAAGTAGATTTTCACATCACTAAATTAAGATGGGCCGAACCATTCAAGCTAGTTGGTTTGTGGCTGCAATTATCATTATTTTTTACATTTGATCAGTCATTAGGTCGTTATTAACAGTTAGAGCTCATTGTGATGTTATCAGATAATATCAAACATGAGACAAAAGCCTACAGAAGGATTTACAACCAGCTGGTGCAGTCAATGTCTGCACGGTGAGAAAACAGCTCCTAAACCTGATTTACGACCATAAATTCAGCAGCTAAAGAACCATACAAAAACGGTGAACGCTCGGGTGCAATATGTGACGTCTCGTGGAATAAATTTGTGTTATGCTGCCAGCGAACCGGGCAGAGACAAGGATGGAGGAATCCATCACCTGCAGGGGAGGAGAAGGAGGTTTTACCAACACTCGAACAAAAACGGTGAGATTAGCTGAGAAAGCCTTCAGGCCAGAGCCACAGCTGAGCGTGGGTCAGTCTTTAATTTGACTTTATTTATGGGTTTTAGTTTAATCTGCCTCCTCTGTAGCATTGGATGCATCTGTCTCGAGGTGGAAAAAATGCATCGCACTGGTTGGCTTATGACGTGTTTTCTCACACGTCACTGAATCTCCTTTAAGCTTCTTCATTTTTTTGCATTTGCAGCCTCTTTTTGTGTATGTTTTGCTTACATTGTCACCCATTTCAATCATAATCAAATATTTATATAGTGTCTGTCTCGCTCCTTCTAAATATATGTGAGTGAAGCTCTGCTATATTTTATTCTCCCAGCTCATCACTGCAGTGTCCTGAGGTTTACGGGCAGCACAGCGGCCTCGTCGCAGTGTGGCGTGCAAAGCAGGAAAAAAAAGAGGGAGGGGAGATGCGTTGAGTGACATAAGAGGAGGAGGAGGTGTAACTGGATCAGTCGGACAGTGGGTCAGCGTGCCGGGGAGCACCGCCGATTCTGCTGAGCTCATCTTACAATCCGACCGACACCATGACTCATCACGAGCCAAAACAGCTTTTCAGATTTTAAAGTTCTAATCTCTGCTGACACTTTATGACTTCCACTCCGGCTGCGAGGGGAATAAATTACTGCCTCAGAAGTAAATGAATGTGTCAGTGCCTAAAGATTAACTCACCAGGGGGTCTTTTGACCAAATGAACTTAATTCTATTATGTTTGACTTGCCATCAGACAGCTTGAATCATCTGTGATTTTTTTTTTTTTTTCCTTTTCACTTTACAGGGAATATTTGATGCCTGATTAACTTGTGAATTTTTTCCCAGTTCTTTTCGTTTTGGAGACATTTTAAGTAAAACCTCCTCCTCCTTCTCTCCCTGCAATCATGTTTTTCGGTTTAATTGGAGCCCATGCCACGGTGAAAAAACACTAACAGAGAGTAAAGCAGGGGGAGGAAAAGAGGTCAGAGATATTCAAATGAGAATGACTTCATCTGTTTCTCTGCTGGTGTTTGTTTTATTTCACCGTGTGTGGAGTGAGTGTGCTAAATGTAAAGAAGGTCTGCGGTGGTTTTATTTACATTTCAGTCCACATTTCCAGGACATTTTCAGTCATGATCGAGCTGAAGAGTGCTGATAGTCATTGTTTTTGATGATTATTATTCTTTCCTGAAAATCTCCAGATGCATAATCTTACGGCATCTGTGTTTTAACGTCTGAATTTTCTGTTTATCATGAGTTTAAATATCGAGGAGGACTCATATCAAGGAGCTGTGGACACTCCGACCAGCACAATCCAAACCTAAACTGAGACTCTGAAGGAAAAAGCTAACAAGGCTTCATGGTGGCAAAGGTGTCTCTATGTAAGAAGGTGCATTTATCAAAGATGATTACTAAAACATGTATTTTATTTTGCTTTATTGAACATTTCTTTACATAAAAACTAACAGAAACAGAAGTTAAATTCTGCAGATGAGAAAGAAGAAGGAGCAAAGAGAAGCTCCTCCATCTGAAGCAGAAGAGGTTGATTCAAACAGACAAACACAACAGTCACAGCCTCCCCACTGATGCGTTTAAGTCCAGGACATCCACCCCATCAGGTCACAGCTGGAGTCTGCAGGCCAAATCCAGAAACACTGGTCTGCCGGTGTCAACAATTAGAAACTTATTTATCTCAGTCAGCACAGAAACCCTCTGCAGAGAGAAGCTGGTCTGCTGCGGGAAAGTGACTGCAAAGAGGTTAATATACACACTGAATGTTAATTTATTGTTTTTACAAAACCTGTATGTTTGAATTTATTCCAGGTTTAGGTCTGGAAATCGTTCCTCCTGAAATATGAGCCATAACATCCACCAGGTGAAGACAGTGATCTCCGGTCTGCAGGCTCTTCAGTGACTCCTGATGTTTTTGCTGCTAGTTTGTGTGACTCATTTCCAGTGTTTACTAAAATAAAAAATGATGTAATGAACTTTGTATTGAACCTGAGACTCAGTGGCCTTGAATCATTTTCTTTGGAAAACACATTTTTTTTTCTGAGTGAACTTTGTGCACCCCCCTTGCAAATTTATACTTCATCTGTGGTGTTCAGGTCAACAGGACACGAGGACGATAAAAGTTTGGAAGTAGTTGGTGAAAACAAGTAAATACAGCAGCAAAAAAAGGTTTGTTTTGTACCTTCGATCTGTTTTCCTCCCACCTTGACCTGTGTGTGTGTGTTGTTGTGTGTGTTTTCAGGTTCCAGATGTGGAATAACAGCATCACCATCTTGCTAACTGACCACAGCAGAACAGAAATTCTGCAGTTTAACACACTGTTTGCTTTGCTTTCATGTAATACTGTTAATATTACCTCTACAATCACTGCTAATATTGCGTTGCTACTGGCATGTTACCACTGCTGCTACTGGCTGACGGTCAGGCAGGAAGCTGTGCACACACACACACACCACACCGAGCTGTCAGTCACTGTAACCTTTGACCCTGAATGTGTCACCCATTATTAGCACTGCAGTCCTTTTGTCAACAAACACAACACAGGCGCTTTCACACGTTTCTCTCCTCTGCTTTTACTTCCCCTCCTTTGTCGTTTAATGAGCATAACAGAGACATTTTCCTCTTTTATGTTGTTGGAGTGCTGAGCCTTCAGGGCTCTTTTAAATGAACACCAGCTCGTGAATGGCTTAAATTATCGTCTTAATTTTTCATACTCTATGATTCCTCTGTCTTAGGATTTGATTTTCCTGTTCATATATTGATCTACATTACCTTTTTTTCCTTCACTTTGCATTTCTATAGTCTGTGATTAAATAGCTTCATCCAGTTAATAGGATGTCCAACTTTGTTTTTTGCATAATTGCGATTGTTTGAATATTGTGTTTGGGTTTCGCAGAGCAGCAGGAGCAGGTTAACCGTGGTTTTTTTGCATGATATCAATTAGTTCAGGAGCGTTTGTGGCTAATCTTGTGCAGCTTGGGATGCCTCTCTGTGAGGCTCTGTAAATGTGTCAGGCATCAGCAGGGGAAAGGCAACTCCTCTGGTCCCTCTAATTGGATTTACACGTGTGGAAGAAGGCCTGGATTCATTTGGAACAAAAGACTTTATTCGACTCATCCCACAAATTACGTCCTATTGTTTAACTTTTTTAATTTCTCTGACTTCAACGCAGGAGTCGAACCAGAAGACAAGTGAAGAATTAGCGTCATTGTTGTTAAAAACAGGCTCATAAAAGGGCAGTGTGGTTTTAATAAACTCTGCAGGACGGACAAATCAACACACATTTAGTTCACTCTCCCACAGTCCCATATCAGAGATGAAGGCACTGACATTTTTAAGTGCAAGCAAGCATGTGTTCGTCACCCACAGAGCCTAAATTTATATGATTACTCGTGTGCATTCGGCACGGGAGCCCAAACTGCCAGAGCGCCAAGATGAAGTCAAATGTCTGAGGACACGACACAGTTTTATTGTGTTAGCTCTGCGCTCGTGTGTATTAGCATAAAATAAAACACATACAGACTCTCAGCGTCTCTGAAGGAGTGTTTACATCGACATCAAATGAACAGTGGAGAGACAATACCCTTTTTTGGCAACTCTAATGGCACAGCTTTGGCATGGTGATGTCAAAAAGGACGAAAGTTAGCATTTTAACCTTGTTTTCATGGTTTAATTTTGGGTTTCTGGGTTGGTTTTATAAGTGAGCAAGACTCTGAGCTGTTCTGGCGAAAAAACAATGTACAGCGTTCAATCCATTCACTGCTCTAAAACTTAGCACCCTCTGCTACTGTCTGACTGCACATCAGAGAACATAAATTAGGTTTTATTGTGAATTTGCTGTGCTTCGCTTGCTTTATCTCCCCCCCGCCCCCCCAACTTCACAGCCTCGTGCTGTAAAAAAGCTGTTTTTACCTGAACAGCCTGTGACTCCCTGAGGAGACATGCTGCAGAGCACCAAATAACCCTCTTCATTGCTAACAATGTACCCGAACATTCAACCGGTCCAATTAACTCTGTGCTTTTTGTTTGTTTGATTTGTGAATCCATGTAGCTGATACACCAAAAAAAGAAAAACAAGCCACACAGCTCCTTTCCTTTACCCGAACTTTGGTTCACATGCATTATCACTAAGAGCTCTGAGGAGGCCATTAACGCTCGCATGTACCCTCATTCACGTTGACACTTGAAGGTGAGGAAAGAGGTGTTAAACATGCGCAACGCTAAAAAAACAGTGAGACAAATGGCATCTCTATCGGGTGTCTCATTTGTTTCTAATGGCATATTTAATGGTGAGACATCTGAAACTCACAGAAGACTGTTCATCTGTTGAGGCATAATGGAGCTGTCAGAATCAGTCTCACTCAGCATTAGGTTTTCAAAAAGATGCTGCTTTGTGTCGTCCTCTTTTGTGTCTCTGAAGGATCACTGTAATGTTTGCGTGGGCCTGAACAAAGGCCGTTGTGTATGTTTTTTTAAATGTCATCGAGTCCATTGATTCAAGCCCAGTGTGGCTCCAGGGTTACTTCACCGGCCGGACATTTACGTATATCTGGATCTGTGCACAGACACAAACTATGAAATTGAATTTGTGGAGGACATCGTCCGGACCCTGCAGGAACTCAGACTCTAATTTTCATATTACAGGAGGTATTAGTGGTAGAAGAATTTCTAAACTTAATTTAATTTTCTTATTTATAAAGACAGTGTGCATCATTCAGCATTTTTGTACATCTCTATGCATTAGCTGGCTGGCTAATCTACAACTGTAACCCTTTCATTTTTCTGTCCTTCCATCTATAGTCACAGTGTCTAAAACCAATGGGTACATCTACTCAGGTGTGGTAATTTAAGTTCCTCTCTATCATAAAATGGGTTTATCTTGTGTTTTTATCCCATGAAATGCCTGATCTGGACTATACTGACTTGTTGATCACTTAAGAGTTGATTTATAGATTTTGAAGATGAAAATGTAAAAATTACATCACCAGATATCAACCTGAACCACTGCCAATGTTAGATCCTGGTCTAGTGTGATATGTTGGGATTTTACTACCCGATGTATTTGTCTTTCAAGATGCTCACTGTGTCAAATAGTTGATCATAGAGTGATCATTTTTGCTATGACTTAGCTGAGAGATACATGTTGTATCAACCAATAAGCATCATGTACCCAGGTAAGGACCGACAAACCAACTTCCTGTTTTACCTGACAGCATTTTAACACATATAATCACAGTTTTGTGAATAACAGTGATCCAGAACCAGTAACTAGAAGTTTTCTTTTGATATCTTAGTTTAAAAATGGTCACATCTTGCTTCGGTAAAGGTCTACTAAAGATACCTCTACTATCGTAATTGGTACTTTAATATCTTTATGCTCGGCGCTCGCTGTTTGGCAAACGCAGGCGCAACAACTTACGTTGTTTGTACTCCCTGCAGGCCCGTGGTGCTAAAATATCACCGATCCTGCTCACATTCATCCTTAAACAGAACCAGACTCTTATATAAGGTGGATTTCCTTGCCTGATGAATGCCCGATGCCCATAAAAGTAGAATCATTCATGACTCAGTGACAGATGATGCTCACACGGGCCTCTGCCGGAGTCTGCGAGGGAGGCAGGATTTGTGGAAGGAGTGGGCGAACAGGACGGGAAGTGTGAGCGCGCAGCCTGAATAGCAAAAGGTGGGAGGCACATGCCGGCATATCATTCACGGACAGACGCCCACGAAGACACGCACTCATCAGAACCTATAAAAATACATTTACGTAACAGACTTCCTGCCTCGAACAAAGTGCATGAGTTAATCCTATTTCTTTACAAAAATAGACGTCTCCAATGAAACAGACGGCTCATTCGGATGTGATGTAAAAGGTTTTTCTCGACATAACGAAGCTCTCGGTATACTGGGCGTCACGTTACTGTCAAGATGGAAATGCAATAGCCACATCACTGATATGTGATGAACAGATTTACAAAGATTTCTCATTGAATATTCAGCAATAAAAAAGTTTTGCAGAGGTTTGGACTTTTTCCTCTGCCTGAAACTTGTTCTCCCACTTTTTCAGCTCCTTTCTTCGTGGAGGAAAAATGTACATTTGTTTTCTCCGCAGATTTTTGAGAAAATCCCACAATAAAGACTTTAATTCCTTGGAATGAGTCGACCAGCTCCCAAATTAATCGTATGTAATATAATAATAACAAAGCTCTTAGTGCCAACTGTGATAATTTTTGACTTTCTGGAGAAACAGCTTGTGCTACAGTAAGACTGGGGTGAAAAAGTACAAACCAACAAAACAAAACCAGTGACTTTAACGAAAACATGGATTACATTCTGGTCAGAAGTGCTCTGTCATCCTTATTAATCGCAACAAAAAGTACAAAATGTTTGAGCCAAAGCTAACATGAGGCTCCCGCAGTCTGCCATTCATTTTTCCCTCTGTGCCGCAATCTGGTGCAATCCCAGTTCACCACAGGGACAAACCAAACTGTAAATTTTTTAAAACATTGTTCAAAGCTGTGATGGATGAGTAGCTTTTTGTTAAATCACTCTTCTTTTTTGTGTTTAAAGAGGATTGTGGTTTTGTCCCCCTACTGGTTGCTCTGAAGTCCAGTTAGAAGCTAAATCCGAAAGTTCCGTACGAAGAAGTGAGCAGCAGATGATTATAATGCACAATCTTTAGAAGTTAGAGTATATTTTAAAATGTAACTATTTCTTTGGATTTTTCAGTCTGTCTTAGTCAGGACAGATAATCCAGGTTAAGCTGAATTAATCATAATTATTAATAATATAACAGAAAAATAAACAAACAGCTAAAATGAGACTTCCATGTGAGAAAGCTGGATTCAGTCCACACAGCAAGCTGTTCTTACCTTTAACGTAACACGTACTACAAAGAAGAGCGCATGAAAAATGAGTGAGAATACTTCACATTCATAAAGACAACAGCTCTCTGTAGCCTCAGCCATTAAAGGTATTCATGTACCTGCTCTTTCCGGTTTTTTAGTGTCCTCCTGTGTAACAGCATGAGGGGTCTAATATTAGTTCAGGAAAGACCTACTGTACTTTGACATTTCAAAGCTTTCAGCGATGGTCTGCGTTGTAGTTCGTAGTGCATTAACAGACTCCCCCAACAAACACAGCTGCCTTTGGCCCATTTAAAGTTCCTATTTTTGAACACTTTGCCTCTAAAAAAGGTCAGAAATAGCACCTTGTGTTTAAAGGTCAACTTGGCTTGTGTAGCTCTGTTTGTTAAAGGAGCATTCGAGTATTTTTCTATTTTGGTCGTGTGCCACACGACGGTACTACTCTCGATTAAGCTAATTTATTTAAGGAGCTACACCGTCTGTTTATCTAATTTAACCTGCTAATGAACAGAACCAAATGTGTAACATAACAAGAGTAGCTTAATTTAGTCTACTTAAATGATGTGACAACAAAGCTGGCATTGAGCGTAACCATCTTGAAATAATGAGTTAACTTAATTCTCCCAAGTTGGAATGATGGGATGTTTCCCTGCTGCTTCCCATCCAACGCTGCGTGGATGCAGTATTGTTCTCGTAGCCTATAATTGTGGCTGATCTGAAAATAAATCCTTTTAACTCATGGCCATTGCAGAGATTTGGATGCTCAACCTCACAAAAAAAAAAAAATTCATTTGTACATAAAATCATTTCAGATGAAAGTCCAAAGGCAACCTGGAGGCCAAAGTTGAGTAAACTTTCCTACAAGTCCCTAAAGTTTCCTAAAAGAATTTTCTTAAAGCTGCCATCATCAAGAATTTAGAAATACCAAAGAAACATTTGTCTTCATGCTATTTAAGGGTTTTTTTTTCTTTTCTTTTTTTCTGATCCCTTACAAATGATTCATGCTTACCACAAGAAATGCTGCTTCGAGACATGACCCTTCACTGCGATTTAATCAGCAAGGCCACTGCCAAGACTTGACTGTTGGCCTTCCGACGTCCTTTGCTGTCGGAGCCAGTGTTCACCACTGAGCCTTGTATTGCTCCTCAGGAGGCTGCTGCCGCTGCCGCTGAGATCCTGGAGGCATCAATGAGCAAATCAGTGGATCAATGGTCACCAAGCCAACGTCTCTGTCCTCACCACGGACTGTGAGAGGTCGGCTCTCAATGGCACAGGAGAGATTTAAGGGTAGAATTGAGTGTTGAGGGAGGGATTTAAGGAAAGATGGAAGAAACAAAGAATATAAGAAAACAGAAAAAAAACCCACTGGAAACGAGCAGACAGACATTAGAATTAACAATATATATGAAGCCTGATATTACGGAATTTTTTTGTTTGTCTAAGGGTTTTCAGCCCAAATGCTAAGAAATGTTAATCAAGACCCTCAGATGCTTTTTCAACAACACTGTACTATTTATTTGCTAACATGTGTAATTGGCAAAAAACCCTGACTAGTTTGATTAATCAGGATTAAATTTTTAAATTTGTAAAGTCAATTGCTGCTGTTTTTTAAACAGAGAAGTAACCAGGCTTGCCTCGGCATTTTCTCACTGTTGATGCAAAAGCAGTGAAACGTAGGCTCCAGGATTATTGTTTCAAGCTTTTAATCTGTCAGAATAATACATCTGAGATCTCTGGATGCATCTTGGTTTTCAAAGCTGCCCATCAACAAGTCCAGTAGAGTTTTTTCTCCTCCACCAGTTTTGGTAAACAGCGACGCAGGAACAAGCTTGTTTTTTTCCCAAACATGTCATCATCTGCAAAACCAGACATTGCAAGTGCAAAGTTATCACAGCTTGCAGTCTGAGCCTGACTGAAAAATACTAGAATTTTACTTAAAAAGTAGAACTTGGCAAACTTATTTGACAGTAGTGAATAACAGCTTTAACTGTAACTTTAGCTTTATATTTCATCATATGTTCAGTTTCTTTTCCTTAACAGTAAAACTGCTTTCTTCCATTGAAATAACTAGTTTAAGAGCTCTAATCTCTGAGGTCTTACAGTGTGGTGATAGAGGGGACTTATGTTTCACCAAATGCTGTTGTTGACTCTTCACATATAGAAGTGTTTAATGGGTTTACGTCTATTGCAAATCCCAATGGACTTCCCAAGGATATCATCAAACTTTTACTGGACAAGAATTTCTTTTTTCTCTCCTTGTATTTTTTCTGAAACACAGTCTGTAAAAGCACCATCTTCTACTTTAGATATCCATCTTCCTCCTCATGAGGAACAAACAACAGCATTGGCTGTCACACCATACCATCATTTTTTGTTTTTTTGCTTTTTTTTTGTTAAGGTTTTGTGTATTCTTAGGCTCCATTTTTCTGCACCTGTTCAGTTTCCACTAAATCTGAGGTAAACAAAGGAGTCTTCAACCCAGTAACAAAGCCTGCAGTAACAAGAGCTGGTTCCATTAGCAGGGAGTCCCTGCTGGATGCTGGGTGGGGGTTGGGAGGAGGACTGAATGTATGGATTGAGACCTGTGAAGCGCACTGCAACTGTATTGTTGAAAATATATCAGGTTATAAACACATAAAGAGAATAGAGAAGAGAAGAGGGAAAACCAGACCCTGTCCATCAATGAATCTAATTGCACTCTGCCCAAGATCATAACTCTTCATTATCATGGCATTTCTGGGTTAGTCAGAGTATTAAATCAGAGTCAGTCTTTGGAGGAGGAGGCGAGAGGTGGATCTGGAATGAAAAGAGGCCTAATTTCTACACAGGAGCCTTGTTGAAAAGCACAACAATGTCATTTAAATAACTGATCCCTAAAGACACATTGATTTCTGCCTGGCTCAACTACTTTCAAACAGCATGTCACATAATATGCATGCTTTAGTCCACAGGACCTGAGAAACGCTTAAGCCTACATTTAATTAATTGCATGTTTAAAAGACAGTGGAAAGAATCAATATTCTACACTCGGTATCAAGTCCTCAGGTTTCTTTGGGTTAGGAGGACATTGTTTGAGTCCCTGCACAACAGGAGAGATGGGTTTAGTAGCAAATCCCCATCCCACTTAGAATAAAAAAATCATTAGGCTATTAATTGCAGCACACACTCCCTGCAGAGCCTGGAAGGTTTGCACGGGAGACGTGGAAAGTGGTGCTGCACGTGGAGGCCTTTCCCTGCTCACATGTCTCTTCAGGCAGCCCACACATACAGAAACATAACGATTGCACTTCTCTAGTGTTGATCTCCATTAACCATGCAGCAGTGGAGTGTTTTGTTCGCAGTAACTCTGACCCTGCTGCCTCTTATGGAAAAGTCTGTGTGCAACTAGCAGGCACAGAAAGAGAGAGAGAGAAAAAAAAACAAAACATCCAGCGCAAAATCCGTTCAGTGTATTTCAGTTGCAGTTTCAGCTCCTCTGGCTTTTGTATTTTCACTGAAAACAAGGAACCGAGAGGCAAAGAGCCAATCCAAATCAGTGGCTAAGAAGCACATCATTATGGCATTCCACTTTGTACGGACTCCCTGCACATCGCTGCAGTATCTAAACTCAGCATGCAAAAATATGAACAAACAGGCAAAAACAGTTCACTTTTACACAATGGCTTCACTCCATCAAACATTCCTCCTGCAGAAACGGCAGATCTTGACATTAAGCATTAAAAATGTGTATGTTTTCTCTCTGAAAGAAGAAACAAATTGATGAAAAGCCTCAATGTGTGATGCTTGATTTTCCTTTGATTTAATTTGCATCAAGTAAAAAGGTTAAAATATTGTGATTAAAAGGTCTCCTGTCCATAATCTAAAAGGACAATTTAATTCTTATTCACAAATTTAAATTGTCACTCCACTTTTTGTTGTTTGGCAACTTTTCTTAACTCTGAAGCTGTAAAACGTTCATCTGTTCACCCTGAATGAATGTCAGATGAGTTGGCTAATACGAAACGCCCACATATGACCTATGTATCTCACATTTTACCCGTGGGCCATGTTTACAAAGTCTCTGCTTAATATTCACTTTCCTTGCCCTCCCACTTCTTCTTCTTCTTCTTCAGGATATAAATCAATCTTGAGACCAAAATTACAATTTAATAACCGCAGAAAAAACATCTCAGCGTTTTGTTTACTGTCATTAATTCTGTGGCACACTGAGTTTAGAAATAATAACCATAGATACGAGCCGTCATTCCCAGTCTCTCCCTGAAGGCCTAATTTGCAAATATTGCATTAGAAAAATGCATTTTTTTCAGGTCACCGTGAAGGGCACAGATGGTACTGATGAATCCATAAACAGGAGTTCATTTGAGGCTGTAGAAGATGCTACTTTGCACCAAGACGTCCGGAAGTCAGGAATGACTTTGGGCTTTTGCAACCCCAATGAGTTTGTTCTGCTGCACAGAACCAGAATAACAGATGGCGCTAACATGAGAACTCTTGCATAAGAAAAAGGTTACTTGAGGTGAATATGCAAGTTATGGACACTGACTTCATAATTTTGACTCAGTAGTTTCTGAAGGTTAAATAAAGCCGCCAACTCTTTCAACTGAAACTGAACTCTGTGATAGCAAATTTTTATAAGGATATAGTGTCCATATTGGGCCAATCTGCGCATCATGAAAGTGGCGTGGTCGAAAAGCAAAAAGTAAACATGTTTGAGTTGGGTTGTGGATGGGTTCAATGAAAGCCAGAGTGCATCAGGGGTGTTTTTTGGTCCTCCATCTTGGAGCCTGGAGACTGCCCTCCCAGCAAGTTGTCTCGACAGGTTTCAGTAATAGTAGTATAACAGTAGTAGAGAGGGTCAGTTGATTTTGGAGAGTGACAAAGTCCACTTACAAAGAAGATATGTGTGGATGAATAGTGTGAAAAAAAATGTTATGTTATGTTATGTTACGTTTGCCTCCTTTTTCACTGAAAAAGTGGCTGCAATCAGCAACCAGTTCTCCGAGCCTGACCAGCCCAGTCAGCTCAAACCCACCACTGCTGCCTCACTCTGCTCTTTTGCTCCTCTGAGTGAGGATGAGGTCTCGAGTCTTCTTTTGAGCTCAAAACCTACAACATGTCCTCTCGATCCAATACCCACCCGCATCCTGCAGACCATCTTGCCCACTATCAAACCTGCAGTCACACACATTGTCAATTCCTCCCTGAAAACTGGCATTTTTCCTGCTACTTTTAAGGAAGCCCGTGTCACCCCATTACTCAAAAAGCCCAATCTCAACCCCGCCCAGGTAGAAAACTACAGGCCAGTCTCACTTCTACCATT